>JAOTJB010111020.1:0-19847 GCA_027123815.1 Erythroxylum minutifolium | reverse complement strand
TCGCGTCTGCATTAGTGTTTTCTTATTTCTGTATAAAATTGTGTATTATGAACTTTTGTACAAATGATTCTGTTATTTATAAACTCAAACTGACTTAAGTGCTTTGTATTTGTGGAAGGGCCTTAATGACTATTGAAAATTTGAGCTAATTGAAAGTGGTGATGAATGAATGTGGGGCCAATTTGAGTATGTATTCCGCGTGTTACGTTATAAAAAAAATTATACCAACTTTGAATGATTGAGTTCATTAGCACGCCACCCTCGCGGGGCACGGACTCGGATATCATCAACGATGTCAGGTTCGGGTCTTACGAGAGTGGGGTGCTACAATGCTGGCCTTTATGTCACCGGAACTACAAAAACAGCATGAGGCTATTGATGCTCATACCATAGTCTACCGTTTAAGGGAACTGTTTGATGAACAAGCTGGGTTTAAAAGGTTCGAGGCCTCAAGGTTGCTTTTCTGTTCTAAGATGGCTAAGGGATCATCTCCAGTGCAGTATGTGCCAAAGATGAATGGATACATTGAGAGGTTAGCTAGTTTAGGTTTCATAATGGATAATGAATTAAGTATAAACTTAATTTTGACTAGTTTGACTAATAGTTATTCACAATTTGTGCTTAACTATCGGATCAACCAAATATCCGCCTCGATAGTTGAACTGATTAATTTACTCAAAACAGCTAAGAAAAGAGGAACCAAAAGAAGAAGAAGAAGTCTAAGAAGCCAGTAGGAGGTTTAGCCAAGAAGAAGGCAAAGGAGACTACATCAAAGGAGATATGCTTCCATTCAACAACGAAGGACATTGGAAGAGGAACTACAAAGCCTATCTAGAGTCACTGAAGCAAAAGAAGGCATTAGATTCTTTACTATCTACTTCAGGTATATTATTTATCACTAAGGTTAATACTATTTCTGATTATAATATTTAGGTATTAGATACCAGATGTGGCTCACACATATGTGTTGATATACAAGGTCTCATGGATAGAAGACTACTCAAGAAGGGAGAGATGGACCTAAATGTGGGAAATGGAGCAAGCGTTGCAGCATTAGCCGTAGGAACCTATATGTTTTGTATCTTCCTAGTGGACTAAAGTTAACTTTGGATAGTTGTTTTTATGTACACGTTGTGTGATAAAGAATTTTGTATATGTTTCATGTCTAAATAAAGCAGGATTTCATTTAACTTTTTCAAGCAATGGTTGTTCAATTAAGTTGAACAAAATATTGTATTGCACTACTACATTGTGAAATGGTATTTACATATTAGATATGTGCAATCCAATTTTAAATATCAATGACAATAAAAGACAAAAACAGGATAACTTAAAATCATCTTACTTAGGGCATTGTCGAATTGGCCATATAAGTGAGAGACGTATGGCTAAGCTGCAAAGGAGTGGTAGCTTAGGGTTATTTGATTATGAATCATATGACACATGTGAATCTTACTTAATAGGCAAGATGACTAAATTACCTTTTAAAGGAAAGGGTGAACGAGTGAATAGGTTATTAGACCTAATTCATTCTGATGTATGTGGTTCGATGTCCATTTATGCCAGAGGTGGTTTTATATACTTTATTACCTTTATCGATGATTATTAACGATATGGGTATGTGTATTTAATGAGATACAAGTCTGAAACATTTGAAATATTCAAATAATTTAGACATGAAGTAGAGAAATAGCTCGGTAAAAGTGTCAAGACACTTCGATCAAATCGAGTGGTGAATACTTGAATGAGGAGTTTCTAACTTATCTCATGGATAATGGGATTGTATCCTAATGGACTCTACCTTACGCATCGCATCATAATGGTATGGCTGGAAGGAGAAATTGAATCTTGTTGGACATGATAAGGTTAATGACGGGTTTAGCAGATCTACTAAAATCCTTTTGGGGTTATACACTCGAGACTACTATTTATGTGAGAAACAGAGTCCTTTAAAAAACAGTTGATGTTATTTCATATGAGATATGGACTAATAAAAAATCATATCTTTCTTTTATGAAAGTTTGGGGTTGCTTGGCTTACGTGAAGCAGATTCAATCAGACAAGCTTGAAGCAAAATCTGATAAATGTTTGTTTGTAGGATATTCTAAGGAAATAATTAGATATCAATTATATAATGCTTTAGAGTAAAAGGTGTTTGTCTCAAAGTATGCTGATTTTTTAGAGAAAGAGTTTCTTCTAAGAGAAGATAGTGGGGGCAAAGTTGAACTTGATGAAGTTCATGATGCTCAAACAGACGCAGATCAATTGCCTGAACTTAATAATGTAGTTCACAGAGATAAGACAACATTTGAACTTTCTGACACACAAAATATTTGTAAGTCAAGTAGAATACGTAATGTTTCAGAGAGATATGGATTTCTTGTAAGTGAATAAAAATGATGTATTACTTATAGAGGACGATGAGCCTACAACCTATGAAGAGGCTGTGAAGAGTTCAGAATCTAAAAAATGGCTTCGAGCCATAAAGTCTAAAATGGATTCCATGTCTGAAAACCAAGTATAGACTTTGGTAGACCCACCCGTGGGCTAAAACCCATAGGGTGCAAGTGGATTTTCAAGAAGAAAATTAATATGGATGATAATGTGATTACCTACAAAGTGAGGCTAGTTGTTAAAGGTTATCGTCAAAGATAAAGAGTTGATTATGACGAGACAGTTAACCCTGTAGCCATGCTTAAATTCATTAAAATACTCCTAGCCATTGCTGCTCATTATGATTATGAGATATGACAAATGAATATGAAGACGACTTTCTTAAATGAAAACCTAGTTGATGACGTGTATATGATTCAACCTAAGGGCTTCATATCCAAAGATAGTAATGCAAGTTTCAGAAATATATTTATGGATTAAAGCAAACATCTAGGAGTTGGAACATCCGATTTGATGAGAAAATCAAAGATTTTAGTTTCTCACAAAATCCTGATGAGCCTTATGTGTACAAGAAGGTTAGTAGGAGTGCTATTATATTCCTTGTGTTATATATGGATGACATATTACTCATAGGAAATGATGTCTCAAGTTTACAATTAGTCAAAATTTGGTTGTCCTAGAATTTTCCCATAAAAGACCTTGGAGAAATAACTTATATATTCAGAATAAAGATCTACAGAGATAGATCAAGGAAGTTGCAAGGTCTTTCACAGTCTACATATATAGATAAAGTGCTAAAGAGGTTTAGCATGGAGAAGTCCAAAAGAGGGTTTCTTCCCATAACTCATGGGATAAAACTCTCGAAATCTACGTGTCCCAAGATGCAAGATGAGAGGACTCGTATGAGTATGATCCTGTATAATTCGGCTATAGGATCAATCTTGTATGTTATGTTATGTACAAGACCCGATATATCCTAAAGTACTTGAGAAGGACTGAAGATGTATTCTTGATATACGGAGCTGGAGATGGAGATGGAGATCTCGTAATGAACGGATATACAGATGCCAGTTTTCAATATGACCAAAATGAATCCAAATCTCAGTCAGGTTATGTTTTCACACTAAATGGTGAAGCAGTCAGTTGGATAGTTCCAAACAAGATACAACTGCAGATTCAACGACTGAGTTAAATTATATTGCAACCGCGGAAGTGGCAAAAGAAGCTGTTTAGATCAAAAAGTTTGTTATGTAACTTAGAGTGGTTCCAAGCATTATAGACTTGATACTATTGTACTATGACAATAATGGGGCTATTGCTCAAGCCAAGGAACTAATATCTCATCAGAGGTCTAAGCTTGTATTCAGGAGATATCACTTGATCAAGGAGATAATTGATAGAGGTGATGTGAAGATAGAGAGAGTGCCCACAGTTCAGAACATCACTAATCCTTTGACTAAGCTACTTGCTCAAATGAAATTTGATTCTAGTGTACTACCCTACGGTATTAGATACAAAGGCAATTGGCTTTAGTGTAAATGTGAGATTGTTAGAGTAGTGCTCTACAGGCAATCACCTTTAGCACTTTTGTACAAACATTATTTTGATTAATAAAGCAAAAGGTAATTTTTCATTAATTTGATGTTCGTTTATTTATAAATTGATGTCGATCTTAAATTGAATTAATGAAGTCCATCATACAAAACATAACATGAAGGAAATCATGATGAGATGATAATAATGAGATTCTTATCATGCGTAATTATGTTAGTATATAAATTATCCCTAGTCATAAGATTAATAAGATAGGACATTATTAATCTAGATAGACTGAACATGTTATACTCGTTAATTTGATCAAGCAATGGATCTCACAAACTGTAAGCATGGGATGTTTAAAGTTAACATGTGGATGATTACTAAGAGTAGTAAGTACATCGGATGACCCGCTATGAGATTATCATATAGATGATCTATCAAATGTCAACAATTAATCTCATCATAGCAATGGTGCAAATATCCTTAGACTTGAGGTAGTCAAGGATATCTTGGATACTAATCCTGTGCTTTGACATTATTCCTTGTTACCTTAAGACGAGCTCACTTATAGAGTGGTGATTGGTTGTAGCTATTGGTATTCAAAGGTAATTGGGTAGCCAATAAAAGATTCACCACTCCTGATAGAAGGAGACGATACCTATGGCTTCTTGTCGAGGTCATTACTCAGGATTCTCTAGCTAAAGCAGTTATACGTCATGAAGAGAGTCTTCAATAGCACATATATAGAGTAATAAGATCTCAGGATAAGAACTAACATCACTTGGACCAAATGTGACGTAGTTAGTCTAGTGGGAGTTGACACATAGCCCATATTCTGAACCAAGTTGGGTATAGAATGGTGAAGGGATGAATTGCATGGTAATCATCTTTGGAAAGGTTATAAGTCAAATAATTAACTATCAAAGAGTTCGTGTGTTAATCCACTTATATTTCGGTAAATTGGCATCATGAAACGATTTGCTTAAAAGAGTTAATTCAAGTGGAATGAAACCATTCATGATTTGCTTAGATTAAGAGTTAATTTAAGTGCCCAAAATAACCGAGAACCTAAGGGTCACACGCATAAAAGATCAAAAGAAAAATAAAGTGTGCATGGCTATCATTGAAGTAGGCCATGATCGTGGCCTATAAGCCACGATCATAATCTAAGGTATGACAGATGATGCATAAGTGAGTTCTTCACTTATGTACACATGTACTAACAAGTTAAAACACACTTAAGTGAGAGGCTAAGGAGTCTAAAAGTGTTCTGGAGTTAGAGAGAAGTGGACTTGAATCTTGTTCATGCAATTTATGTAACCGTTATATGAATCTAATTGCATGCAACATATTCTTGATCTATCTCTCCATTTGAGTATCTACTTGATTTTATCTTATTTGCTAACCACCCTTACACTCTACTTTTTATTCATCTTTGTATGTTCTTGAGTGATTAAGAAAGGTGTTTAGTGTTTGCTACAACCCAAACAAGGAGAAGACTAAAGAAAGTTGGAGCATTATCAAAAGTACATATGCTAAAATTTCATATTCTTATAATCTATGTATGTATGAATCTAAGATTCTGGAATTTTGGGGATGTTATGGGGTTGGAATTTAGATTATAACACTTCCACTACCTCGTTTTGCAAGTGATGCATGAATCCATGGCTCCCTTACAAGAGCTACATTAGATGGATGTGAAAACTGCCTTTCTAAATGGGAATTTAAGGGAAAATGTATATATGGATCAATTAATGTATTTTGCAGTTGAAGGGAAAGAACACATGGTGTGTAAACTGAAAAAAGTCAATATACGAACTCAAGTAAGCTTCCTACCAATAGTATCTTAAGTTTAATGATATTTTTGTTTCCTTTTGTTTTAAAGAAAACACTGTTGATCAATGTATATATCTGAAGGTCAGTAGGAGTAAGTTTATTTTTTTTATTCTGTATGTCGATGACATCTTGCTCGCAACTAATAATCTTGGTCTATTAAGTGAGACTAAGAAGTTTCTCTCTAACAACTTTAAAATGAAAGATATGGGAGAGGTAAATTATGTGATCAAAATAGAATATTTCGAGATAGATCCCAAAGACTATTAGGTTTGTCTCAAAAAGCATATATTAATAAAATTTAAGAGAGATTTAGAATGGATAAATGCTCAACGTCTCTAGTTTCAATTTAGAAAGGAGACAAATTTATTCCCATGCAATGTCCAAAGAATGATATGGAATGGAAACAGATGGAAGGAATTCCTTATGCATCTGTTATTGGAAGTTTGATGTATGCTCAAACGTGTACAAGGCCGAACATTAACTTTGTAGTTGGTATGCTTCGTAGATACAAAAGTAACGCATGAATGGATAATTGGAAAGCTGCAAAGAAAGTCTTAAGATATTTGTAAGGGAAAAAAGATCATATTCTTACTTATAGGAGGTCCAATCATCTTAAAGTAATTAGATATTCAGATTTTTCTGGTTATGTGGATACTAAAAAATCTACAGTTGGTTATGTATATCTTTTAGCCAAAAGAGCAATATCATGGAAGAGTGCGGACCAGTCAATAATTATTGCATCTACCATGGAAGATGAATTTGTGCTTTGAGGCCATGGTTTAGGCTAAGTAGTTGTGAAACTTTATTTCAGGGCCTAGAATAGTCGACAGTATTACCAAGCTGCTAAAAACTTATTATGATAATTCCGCAATAGTTTTCTTTTCTAAAAATGACAAGTATCCCAATGGTGCTAAACATATTGAATTGAAATACTTTGCCGTTAAAGAAGAGGTTCAGAAATGTAGAGTGTCAATTGAGCACATTAGCACTAATCTTATGATTGCTGACCCTTTGACTAAGGGATTATTACCAAAATATTTAGGGGGCATATTGACAATATGGCATTATTGCTGAGTAGGCATTATTGCATATTATGATGAAGTTTATATTTTAATGTAATTGACATTCTGAGCTCATTATTGAATTTGTTTATAATTTACCTAATTTTCTGAATGTGTATCCTGAATTAAATGGAATGGTGATAAAAGCTTTTGTCTTGAATAGACATTATTTTTTATCAATTATGTCTTTCCCATTTATTGATCATTTAATGGAGAAGACTAACTTTGTAGTACATAGAAGGGAATATATTTTTTAAATCACATACAACCGCCATGACTCACGTTAGTTCTAATTCTTGATTATGATGAATGATGTGTTAAATGCGTAACATATTTAATTGACTTTTGAAGATGGCAATGTTACATAAGCCAAATGGGAGAATGTTAGATTATTAATGGCTCATGTAATAAATGTTTATAAAGCTTAATACCGACATAATGATTGTGGTAGTTAAAAGGTGGTTTTCTCAGAAACCACTTATAAATGTTGCCTCTTTTGGTTCTATTCTTGCCTATTAAATTGCTTCTGTCAATAACCATTATGTATAAGACAAAAGTGAGAAAGTAAAGAAATGAATAGAATCATAGCAGAGAATCTAAAGAGTCTAATTTTTGTACCGACATCAAATGACTTTATGGATCAAGGTACGACTACTTTATATGTGAGAATTATATATGTTTAAGATTTTGCATAATTGTATAATGAAGTGAGAGTTTACAAATGAGACATATTGTTTTAGGGCTTTTGGAGGTGGAAAGGAGGATAGTCTAATGTGTGATATGCCTGCATTTGAAAACTACAGGATGAAGTTGCTAACACATGTTTCTTTTGCAGATTGCCCAGTAAAATATTGAAGCTGAGCTTGTACAGTATGTTGTTACATACATTACTTCTATTTTCTGATCTATGTTGTTGTATTTCTTTAATATGCTGTGACTTATCTATGTCTGCTATCTAATTTATCTAATAATTCAATCAGCTTCTTTGTTGGTGGATACATCATATTTCATAATTTGGTCTCCCTTTTTGAAGAAGTTGTTGTTCGGTTTATTATTCTCAGTCATGTCTGTTTCCACTTTATAGGGTCACGATATTCTTATGGCTACAATGTCTAATGGAATAGCAATCATGGATGGAGCTTTACTTCTAACTGTTGCAAATGAGAGTTGCCCATAACCACAAACTTCTGAGCATCTTGCTACTGTTGAAATTATGCACCTCTAACATATAATAATTCTCCAAAATAAGGTTGATCTATTTCAAAAAAATGTAGCCATAAACCAGCATGAAGCTATTCCAAAATTTATCCAGGTTTAATTTCGTGACACTGGCTGTGACCATGCCTTATTATACATTTATGAATGATTTTTTATTTTAGAAAAAAACCACATAATTATAACTATGTGTGATGCTTCCTTTTTAAGGAACAGTTGCTGATGCTGCACTAGTAGTGCCAATTTCTGCACAGCTGAAGTATAATATTGATGTTGTATATGAATACATTGTTAAAAAGACACCCATTCCTTTGAGGAACTTTATCTCCCCTCCTAATATGATTGTGATCTGCTCATTCGACGTGAACAAGCCTGGATCTGGTGTTGATGAGGTAAAAGGTGGTGTTGTTGGTGGAAGCATCTTCAGGGTACTATTAACATGCAGACTTGGTGTGCAGTTATGCCTCTTAATTCTCTCTCCCCTGTTCTCCATTATATCTTCCAAGTTTTCTTCTTCTTCTTCACATGCTAGTAAAACAATCATATGGTACCTATGCACATTGGTGAGAACATAAGTGGTAAAATGCGTTGTTATAAATATTGGGGAATATTTAGTTGAATGTGGTCTCTCTTCTGCTTGGTGTGTTGGCATGATGATCACAATAGGATGTGTGAAAGAACTAAGTATTGGGTTTTTACTCAAATGAGGCTTCTTTTTCATTGTCTTGGTTGGATGGTAAGAATATGGGTTTAGTAGCCTTGAGTTGACCATCATTTTACCATTTGAAGTTTACTGTTGTTGTGGATGTCTGCAATCTGACAACATAGTTATATAAGTTAAGCCAACTAGTGGATAATTTTATTAATGATCATCCTTTTTTAGGGTTTTCTAAAGGTCAATCAAGATGTTGAGGTTCATTTGGGAATTATTGTGAAAGATGAAGCTGGAAATGTTAAATGCACACCAATTTATACTCGAATAATTTCACTATACGTTAAGTAAAATGAGCTACAATTTGCTATACCAGGGGGGCTTTATTGGTGTTGGAACAACAATGGACCCTACTTTGACACGTGCAGATAGATTGGTTGGCCAGGTGCTTGGTAATGTTGGATCCCTACTTAAAGTTTGTTTTGAGCTTGAGGTAAGGATCTGAACCAGAATATCATTGTTATTTACAGTTTTTTTAATTTAGTGGAGTTGTGTGGCCCACATGTCATCCTGAATTTCAGTATGTGGCTTTCTTCTCTCCCTTTTCCCTAATTCTCATGAAACTCATCGGTCAATGGGTTGTCTCATATTCCATTACCTTTAGGAGTTGTATTACTGTCTTTAACTACAAGTATTAACAATGGACATATGTACATTATTCCTTGATTTATTTTTTAACAATTTCTGGTGCTACTGTTTGAGTGAAATTCTACCAATCAAGAGACTTGGTATGAAAATACCATTTATTAGACCGGGTAGATTTTTTTGAGCCTCACTGTTATTATGTAATATTGAAGCATTGTCTTTCCTGATCAATCTGTTCACCTGAAGTGGGTAATAGTAATATCCCTATTTGACCTTAACATTTTAGAGTAACATGGGTCTTGATGTAATGTCGTCATTAAATTCTTTGTTTTTATTTTGTAAAAACATTTTGTGACTTGCACTCAAAGTCTTCATTAGTTTTCTCTTTAAGGTTTGCAATATGAAAAGGAAACAGAGGCGAAGAAATGGGAGATCTCTAATATTATGCTAAGACTGTGAAACATTGCTCTCTTGAATATTATTACTCAATTGCTCTACCATATAGGTGAATTTCTTTCTACTATTGTGACTAACTGGTGTGAGGACAAAGGGGTCAGAGAAGTAAGGGAAGGTGTTAGCCCCAGGTTTTAGTCCTTATTTTATTGTGACAATCTACTACTATTCACCAAAAGTGGCGATCATGCCTCGCACCCATGACAATTTCACACTTAAGGCAGTAACAAATTTTAATGCATGGCTGTGCAATTTTTTATTTTTTCTTTTTTTGTTCTTACTTCCATCAAGAAATTAATTCTTTTTATTTTGATGTTTTATATATATATATACTTTTATTTTTTAAAATCCCCCAATTTTGGCACCTTGTCGCCATGAAATAAGGACCGTGACCCGGGGCTAACAGAAGGTGTCAAAGTTAGCTAAGGGAGAAATTCTAATGTTGAGCATAGGGTCCATTTGTCAGCTGAAGCACGAGTTATTGATGTAAAGAATGATTTGGCTAATTTAGTGTTGACATCTCTAGTGTGCACTATATCACAAACTTGGTCTTTTACCAACTAACCGCGTGACACTTAGTTGTATGTCTCACAACGAAGTCAACCTCTCCCTCGAATGCTAAAAACAAATCTAGCACTAGTTAGTAAAGATGTAAGATAAAACAAGAACAAGAATGAGAAAATTTGGAGAATGTTTATATTGCTTTAAAAAAGCTTCACAAGGTAAATGCTAAGAACTCTCTATGCTCACTATCTCTTTATGCCTCTATGCATCTTAAAATGAAGTCTCTTGGTTATTATAGACTTCGACCTCCTCGATGGATGGCTAGGATCTATTTAATCCAAAGGCTCACAATGGCCATTTATAATTCTCTACAACTATCTACATATTCAAGTATAATCTATAATTATCTACAAGGTTCTAAAGTCTTCCACCCATCTCTAACCTTATCTTAAATATGGAAGAATAATGTGGAATCTTTTAGAGAACTCTAGCTTAGCCTCTCCATCTAGAGTGGGAATTTTGCAGTGCGTGACATTCTCCCCCACTCATTTGGGCAACACCCTCATCGTGTCCTTTTTATATGCCTCGATCACATCCTTGTAGTCCCATAATATGAGCTCATGCTCCTAATTTGCCTCACTATTAGGTAGTCCCTTCCATTTGACAAAGTACTCTATATAGCTTGGATAGGAACCCCTCCTCTGTATAACATGATGTGCTAAAATTTCCTTTACCTCGCACTCATGAGAAGTAGTGATAGTTGTGGGTGCTCTCCTCGACTCACCCCTACTTGGGTCCTCCTTATCAACATGAAACGACTTCAATAAGCTCACAAGAAAAATTGAATGCATCTCTAAATATGAGGGCAACGTCAATCGATAGGCTAGCTTACCAACCCTTTTCACCACGGGGAAAGTGCCTTCATATCGCCTTACTAGCCTTTTGTGGACGTTAGCAAACCGTTGGCTTTAATGGGGAAGGAGTTTTACCATTACTAAGTCTCCTTCCTCAAACTCCAAGTCTCTCCTCTTAACGTCAGTCCATTTCTTTATTTACTTGGCAGTCCTTGCTAAGTGTGCTTGTGCCATGTCGGTTTTCTCATGCCAACCTTTAGAAAACTTAAATGCAGCAAAACTCGGACCCTTGTACCTAATCGACAGAGTGTAAGGAGTCATTGGTTGTTATCCCATGATAATCTCAAACGAACTAGCTCTTGTTGACTTGCTCTTTTACAAATTATATGAGAATTGGACAACATCAAGCAACTTGCTAGTTGGCACTCACATAATTCCTCATAAATAACTCCAACAATGCATTCACTCTCTCTGTTTGGAAATCAGTTTGAGGATGAAATCTTGTAGAGAAGTTAAGCTCAAACCCCAATAGCTTGAATAGCTCTATCCAAAACCTCCCGATGAAGAGAGTATCTCGATCACTCATAATTGTCTTCGGTATGCCGCAAGACTTCACCATATGACGAAAGAATAGGCATTTTGCATTGTTGGCTGTAAATTTTGTAGGCACAGGGATGAACACTCCATATTTGCTAAACCAGTCTACCACCACCATAATGTTACTATATCCATCGAACTTTGGGAGACATGTGATGAAATCCATAGAGATACTCTCCCAAGGCTTCTCTAGAATAGGCAATGTTCTAGCAAACCCGCTTCCTGTTGATCCACCTTGTCTTGTTGGCACATAAGACAAGTCTTCACATATAAATCAATATCATCATGCATTTGGGGCCAATAGTAAGCATGTTCTATAACTGTCAATATGCGATGTACACTAGGATGTCTTGCATATTTAGAGTCATGGCACTCCTTGATGATTTCCTTCCTCAACCCTTGCCACTTGGGCACATACACACGATTACCTTTGGTAATAAGCACCCCATCCTTAAGCCAAAATTGGCATGTCTTCCATCGACTTGCCAAATTCATCAAATTCTTAGCTTTTGGGTCATGCTCTAGTCCCTCTTTGACTTAATCCACCAAAAGAAAACTTGAACTTGTGATGGCAGCTAGCTCGGCCTTTTTACTAAGTGCATCAGCCACCACATTGGCCTTGCCCAGCTTGAACTCCATCACAAAATCGAACTCTGTTAAGAAAGCTTGCCAACTAGCTTGCTTTGGCGTCAACTTCTTTTGGTTGAGGAAATAGCTTGTGGCAACATTATTGGTCTTAACCATGAACTTGGACCCCAATAAGTAATGCCTTCAAGTTCACAAGCAATGTACCACTGTAATCATCTCCTTCTCTTGGACAGTATAACGACGCTCGGTATCATTTAGCTTATGACTCTTGTAAGCTATCAGATGTCCATTTTGCATCAAAACACCACTAAGTGCAAAATTAGAAGCATCAGTATGTACCTCATATGTCTTGGTGTGATCGGGAAGGGCCAATACTGGTTCCTCCATCACTACTTGCTTCAAGGCTTCGAATGCTCCTTGACACTTTGAGTCCTATGCCCAAATATCCCTCGATGAACTTATGGTAATAGTTGACAAGGCTAAGAAAGGAACGCAACTTGGACACTTTCCTTGGTTGCTCCCAATCATGGATGACTTGCACCTTGGACTTCTCCATCCTCAGCTTACCTCCTCCCACAATGTGCCCCAAAAACATTACTTCATATTAAGCAAAAAAACATTTCTCCCTCTTCATATATAGCCTATTTTCCATTAAGACTTTGAAAACTTGTCGTAAGTGCATAAGATGTTCTTTCAATGTTTTACTATACACCACAATATCATCCAAGTATACCACAATAAATTTATCCAAAAACATTACTTCATATTGAGCAAAAGAACATTTCTCTGTCTTCACATATAGCTCGTTTTCCCTTAAGACTTCAAAAACTTGTCGTAAATGCATAAGATATTCTTTCAATGTTTTATTATATACCACAATATCATCCAAGCATACCATAACAAATTTATCCAAAAAGGATTGCAAAATTTGATTCAAGAGGGTACAGAATGTGGCAGGTCCGTTTGTGAGTCCAAAGGGCATGACTAAAAATTCAAAGAAATCTTACCTTATCACACATGCTGTCTTTGGCTCGTCTCCCTCCACAATCCTTACTTAATAGTATTCCGATCTCAAATCAAGCTTAGCAAACCATCTTACTTCCCTAAGTTAATCGAACAAATTAGTAATCAACGGGACGGGATAGTTTTTTTCACAGTGATCTTGTTGAGCACCTTATAGTCGATGCACAACCGGAGTGGCCATTGCGCTTCTTTTAGAAAAGCACAGGTGCATCATATGGAGCCTTCAATGGTTAGATATAGCTTGCATCTAACAAATCCTTCAATTGCCTCTCAATTCCTTGAGTTCATGAAGCGTCATTCGGTAGGGTACCACTGAGGGTCGACTTGCACCTTGTATCAACTCGATTTTATGATCCACTTCTCATTTCATTGGAAGCTTCTTCGGCAACTCCACGAGCATCATATCCTCAAACTCCTAAAGGACGTGGGCAATCTCCTTAGGTAGTCCTTACGGTGAAGCTTGCTCCTCTTCCTTGATTGCCACCAAGAATGTAAGTTGCACCTTCTTCACACCCTTGGCGAGTTGCATGGCTAAAAGTTGCTTGGTTTGTAGACTTACTTCTCATGATAAAGGCATTATACATCTATTACCCTCCTCCAAAATGCATATAGTATTAGTAAAGGGAATCGGCAAGACCTTGACACCATCTATGAACTCCATGCCAAGCACAATTAGATAATCATCCATAGAATAATTAAAAGTCCACAAGGCCAGACCACTCACTTAGGCACACTTTAACACCACGAGCAACTCCAAAGGTCGACTTTGGCTTAGAATTAACTGTTTTGAGCCATCCTTGCTCCTTACTGCATTTGAGGCACAACCGATTAGCTTCTTTAACTTCGCGAAAGTTATGAGTAGCTCCGGTGTCAACTAGAGCTTTTACGACATTGTCTCCCACCTTAACTTCTACGAACAAACGTCCTTTCTTCTCAAACTTGGGCACTTCCACTTTGGCTTTGATGGCATTTAGAATTTGCAAAGACCCCATCTTGGTATCCTCATGCTATCGTGGCTCCTCCCTTTCCTAGATTAAGGCGAAGAGCTTGCTCTTCTTCGCTCATTCTCTAGCCTTGTGTGATCCCTCACAAAAGAAGCATTTTATTAAAGCTTTTCCCCATTTATCCTCCTTATGGCTACCCTCTTTGTGTTTGCCATACTTGTGAGAACCCTCCTTGCTTTGATGGTTATTTCCCCCACTCTTTCCCTTACCACTCTTGTCTTTATGAGACTTGGGTTTCTCCAGCTTCTTGAATTCAATGAGAGACTCGACAATAGAAATGGCTGTGGTGAGATCTTGGGCACCATGTCTTTAGATCTCTAACTTCACCCAATTTTGTAAACCATCCATAAAAGCAAAGAGTACTTCTTTACTTGGATAGTAAGGGATCTCCATAAGAACCTGAGAAAATTCCTTCACGTAGTCTCATATGCTTTTCTTTTGTATGAGACGATCTAGCTTAGCTCCTGCCTTTAACTCAACATTCTTCGGATATAACTGTTTCTTGAGTTCCTTCTTGAACTCATCCCATGTATCGTTGATGCAGGAACCCCTCTCGATGTCACCATGTCTTCTCCTCCACCATACCATTGCAATATCCTCGAGGTAGAGAGTGGCGGTGTCAATCTTCTTCGCATCCTCCATGACACCAAGTGCCTTAAAGTATTGCTTCAAGGTTCGAAAAAAGTTATCTATCTCTTTCGCATTCCTTATCCCACTATACGCCTTTGGTTTTGGAGCGTCTACCCTCGAAAGAGTAGTGACTACCATAGGCGCGGTATTATTCCCCCTTGAGCAATCGCCCTTTTGCAAAGGACTAACTTATCTACAACCTTTGCAAGTTCTTCCTTAAGTTGAAGAATCTCATATTGAAAGGTCTCCTCCAAGGCTTTCACTTGGTCTTGACATGTGGAAGCAGCAATGTTCAAGGTACCCTGCATCTCCCTTTGGATCTCTTCTCTTCCTCTCTCGAGTTCCTCGATGCGTTAGTCTACCTCCTCGAACTTCTCTTGCCCTTCGGCCACCACGAGCTCTACCTTCGCGAGCCTTCCATTTATATCTACCAAGACATCCCTTGATCTTGATCTCTCCCTACTAGTCTTCTTCTCCTCTCTAACGTTGGTAGTCCCACTTGTTCCCAACATCTTTACTAAGCAACAATGAGCTCAACCTTTGGCTCTGATACCAACTGTCATGGACTTGATCTTTTACCAATGAACCGCATGGTACTTAATTGTATATCTCGCAACTAAGTCAACCTCTCTCTCAAATGCTAAAAACAAAGCTAGCACAAGTTAGTAAAGATGTAAGATAAAACAAGAACAAGAATGAGGAAACTTGGATAATGTTTATATTGCTTTAAGAAAGCTTCACAAGGTAAATGCTAAGAAGTCTCTATGCTCACTATCTCTTTATACCTTTATGCATCTTACAAATGAAGTCCCTTGACCATTTATAGCCTTCCACCTCTTCAATGGATGGCTAAGATCTATTTGATCCAAGAGTTCATAATGGCCATATAGAATTTTCTACAACTATCTACATATTAAAGTATAATCTACAATTATCTACAAAGTTCTAGAGCCTGCCACCCATCTTTAGCCTTATCTTGAATATGGAAGAATAATGTGGAATCTTCTAGATAACTCTAGCTTAGCCTTTCCATCTAGAGTGAGAATTTTGCAGTGCGTGACAACTAATAGGGGAGAGAAGATTGCTTCGAGCAGGTGAGTTGAGAAGCACTGACGTCTTATTGGATGGGGCATGATTTAAGCTGGAACCACCCTTCACGTTCCTCCTTGCCCACTTTAGCTAAGTAAAAAACAATTTTCTTTTCAATTTCATTTTTTGTTTTCTTGTTTTGAAAATTTTTGCCAAAATTTATGATACTTCCTCTCTTTCGTCTCCTCTTTAACTACTACTGCAATTTTTATGTAGAGTTACTCTATCTGCTGTATATAATATTAAGGATAAAACTATCACTTGTGACAATTATTCTGTATGGTATAATATTTATTAAGGAATTAAAAATAATTTTACACCTCTAATTTTATTTTTTTATGAAAATAAAAGACACATTTGATTTGTAATTCTGCATGATTACTTTTGTTCTTAAATAAATTATATATTCATACCCACTTTTGTAAGAAAAAAAATTCAATTATCACGTTACAATTTTAGATGTTTCCTCTTTGACCAAATAATTTACGCTGTGTAATCTTAATTAGTTAAATTTGTAGTTTCATAAATTTAATAAAGTTGAGGGGACAAACATAGTCTAAGAAAATTGGGTAGATTCGGCCCAAAAGAAGCCCAATAGAGATGAATAAAGATCGAATATGGTAACAAAACCCTAAACCTACGTACTATATCTCTGTTACTCAACGTCGCCACTCATACTCCTAAGCCCCCATTCTTCCACTCAGGTACTATCTGTTCACAAGCATAGTTTCGATTCAGTTTATAGGCAGAGTTTTGATTATTGGCGTGTCTTGATTCTGGTATTCGATTAATCAAGCAGAGAAAGATGAGCCGAGGAGGAGCAACAGCGGCTAAGGGCAAGAAGAAAGGAGCAACGTTCACGATCGACTGCGCAAAGCCGGTGGAGGATAAGATCATGGACATAGCCTCACTGGAAAAGTTCCTCCAGGAACGCATCAAAGTCGGCGGCAAGGCCGGTGCCCTTGGCGACTCCGTCACTGTCACTCGTGACAAGTCCAAAATCACCGTCACCTCTGACTCCAACTTCTCCAAACGGTAAGAGAATTTCACTTTGGACTCGTACATGTATTTGTATATGCACTGTCCTCAATTTCAAGGTGCTTTCCTTAATGGATTTATGCTGTTGTGGAGATATACAGTTTGATTTTGGTTTATTGTACATAATTTCTTTGGTTGCTTGGCTTTTTTGTTTGATTGTTGGTTAGATATTTGAAGTATTTGACCAAAAAGTATTTGAAGAAGCATAATGTTAGAGACTGGCTTCGGGTCATTGCTTCAAACAAGGACCGCAATGTTTATGAACTCCGATATTTTAACATTGCTGAGAATGAAGGCGAGGAGGAAGATTAAAGTTGCCACCATTTTGGATCTTTCGTTAATGTTTTGATTGATGAACGTCTTTGTTTTGGGAGTTGTACGTTTTGGGACTTTGAGGATATCAAATTTTGTTTTAGAACTTATTGTTTCTGTCTCAGCTGCTTCAAGTACGTCATTATTTGATCAAGCAAAGAATGTAGCAGTAAAATACTAGTGTTTTTACGAGTTGTGATTTAGGATATTGGTTGAAATGGATCCTTTGACATGGGTGCATACAAGTTGGTTGAATTTAATTCTACCTTACTAAGAACGGGTTAGAATACCTGTCACTGTATTTTACTATTGTTGTTAAGTCCTTGTCAGTGTACTTTACTATTGTTGTTAAGTCGTGCGTTCTAGTAATTTAGCAGATTTTGTCCGTCCATGCATCCACATTGCAAATGCACTTCTATACTGTATGTGCAATTAAACCACGTCCAAGGGCATTCTACCAAACCTTGCCACCACGTTTGATCTTCCCTTTTGTTATGTGACTTCTTAAGTGCGGCCAAACCTATCAATGTGATCTACTCATCGTAGAGGCCTCTGCGTCATCATAACTCAAAGCTCAGTTTATTTAGACTGTTTTGCCGCCGGCATGTGCGCTGAATTGATCAAATACTCTCTTGATATGCGTTGCCTTCAGTACATACTGCAACAAGTAATATACTTCACCAACACATTTAACAATATTAATACCTGGAGTTTGTTTTCAGAGTTCTAATCGTTGGTTTTTATTGTTCAAACAGTTTTTTAACTCAAATTTTTTTCCTCTCTTGATTCTTGGCTAGACATCAATATGGTCGCACCCTTTTGAAAAAAATAATTTGTTATCATAGGTAAGCTATTTCCTATGTAGCATTTTAGGCTTGGTATTTCTATAGTCACAATGACCGCAATTAAACCTTCAAGAGATCTTTGGCTAGGCCAGTAGATATGGTTCCAGTACTGCATCCCACGCCAAGACAGGTTGAAGCTCTTGATATTGCTTCTCATGCCGAAGTAATTCTCATATTGTTGATTGACGGTGTAGGAGAAGACAATCGACAGTTGGATGTCAGTATGACGAGCTTTGAATTGATTTTTGGTTTAGTATAGTGGATCGTGGTGTGACAGCAGAGATCATTGTTTCAGCCTCATCTATGGCTAAAGGTAGTTTATATATTGTTAAGAGGAATGCAGATCTTGATTTGAAAAGCAACAATATCAGGACCAAAAACGTGCTCTAGGTGAAGTCTGGTAGATAAACATTGATTCATTTGTATGAAAGAACAAATGTTACCATTTGGGTTGTGTTATTATTAGCATAAATTTGATGGATCTCTAAAAAGATTTACCAACTTTACATGACGTTTTGTCGATTCTACGCTTCTTATTCTTAACTGACGCTAACACCACCCAAAGAGATCTTACATTTATTGATACTATTATATAAAGCCGTACTACATTCCATCCCATAATAATGGACCTAGTAACCATATTAATCTATCAAATGAGTCATGTCAACATTCTATGCCATCAAACAGAGGCCAACCGGAGGAGCTGGAAATTGGCAATTTGGCATTAGACTTGTGACTGTGGACCAATCTATCACTATTAATATGAGATCAAGAGCGTTGCAACTTGCTCCACATTTGGCTTTATTTTTATGCCGCACATAGCATTCCATTTTTTTTTCTTTTTTTTTTCTACGTACATGCTATAAGGTGTTGGACCAATGGAGGTTGACAAATTAAATCCTTCTATGTTTTGATAATAATAAAACTTAAAGAAATGATTAAGAAATAATTTCAGGAAGTTAATAAAAATAAAACGTTGGTCGACTGAAACTTACACAAGTCGACTATTCGTACTGATGGAGAATTGACTAATGATAGTTAGAGATGAAGCACCTATTTTGAAAAATTACACTAGTCGACTAAATGAGAATCATAATTAAAAACGTGGATTTCATGTTAAGAACTTGCATGAGGATTTTAAATTATATCTCAATAGTCAAAGATTGGAGAATCAATGAGATCTGTTAGTTGGAGAACTAGGCAAGTCGACTATCATGTTATAAGTTGACTATTCGAAGTACAGAGCGGAAGATTCATATAAAAAGTGTATGCTAGTCGACTAACACTTGGAAGACAAGTTGACTATGATATACTAGTCGACTATTACATACCGACTAGTCGTTTATCAGTTACAGCTGAACAGAGTTTGAGTTTGTCAAACGATTTCAAATGGGAGCAAATCTTTGTACAACGGCTAGGAGCGTTCTACAACGGCTAGGAAAGTCTTGAAGCCTGAAAATAAAGGTCTTCACTTCAGAGGAATGAGGACACAAGTTCTAAAAGAAGCATACGTGCTATAGTGAAAAATTATCCTCTCATTGCTCTCATATTACTTACATAGCATATCC
>JAOTJB010110551.1:0-12292 GCA_027123815.1 Erythroxylum minutifolium | reverse complement strand
TTTTTTTACCAAACAACTCTTAATTTAGTCTTTGGATAGTTATATTCATGTTGTCAAACAACCCCTAGAATAAGCATTTTTTTTTTAATACAAGGGAAAATAAGCAGGAAAATGCGACTAAACTAGGTTAGCCGGCAGGCAAACTCCGGCGATACAAAGTGCGGCTCCAATCAGAATCTAAAAAAGACAGTATGGAGGTCGGAGGATCCATAAGATCGTGCAACCCTGCGTGAACATGCGTAGCTTCAGCTGCCAGACTATCTGCGCATGTATTCCCCTTCCGATAGACATGGTTAACCTGTACCTCCCAGTTACGCTCCATCAATGCAAGTATCTCATGCACCAAAAGAGAATTCATAGTCAGTAAATAACCCGAAGGGGATAGGATATTGATGACCTGAAGTGAGTCGACTTCTAGAATGATTTTCCGATAGCCAAGATCCCATGCCACTGTGAGCCCTGTATGAACCCCTTGTAATTCATCGACCAACGGTGTGCTTGATTCAAACTTGTGGAGAAAACCCCTCACTATTGGCCATGACAGTCCCTAAGCAACCCCCCAGCCGTACTGACTGGGGAGCCAGAAAGCACTGAACCATCAGTGTTGACTTTAGTTCATCCCTCTAGCGGTGATGTCCAGCATACTGGTGTCCCTACTGGCAAACCTCGTGGGGGAGTGACACGCCGCGTTACTGCGTGAGCCCGGCTGATCCACGACACATACCCTAAAAGGAGGTGATGTCCTGCGTCTGGCCACTCGAAACCCTCCTAAAAAATAAGCATATTCTAACCCTAGAATAAGCATATTCTAATACTCAGCAAAAAGTCCTAAACACCCTAGGTTACAAACGCTAGCCGCCACTCCCAAGTTGCCACCGCCGCCTTCAACCTCCTCCTCGTGCCTCCAGACGAAATCCCAACTTCTAGCATGACTAATGCCCACCAGCTACTTTTCTGCCGCTCTCGCCAGATGCTGCACGACTGAAGTCGCCGCTGGCGCTGGCGCCTTCTACACGCACGTTCGCAACACCTTCATCTCGCTGTTGGAAACGCCTCCAGTGTTACCATGGAACTAGTCGCCTCCCTTCATGTCGCGCCACCAGCAGTCCACCGCCTGCAGTGGCTACTACCTCCACGAATGTGCAACAGCGTTTCCAGCCACAGTGGAAGCCTCCTGTCGTGTCTTATTCCTCACCGTAACAACACAGCCCTAATGAATTTTCCAAAACCATAAAACTAACACACAAAACCCAAAACATATCCAAACCATAGGCAACCAGAAGCTCCACAATAGTGAAAAAAAAAAATTTGCCAGCAATAACAAATTCAGTTGTGCCATCAAACAGCTTTAGCAAGGTCAAACCCGGGCAACAGCAATTCATCCAGAATACAAATACTTAATGTATTCTTATGGTTTCGTTATGAGGTCTTAACAAGATGTGACGATGATGCTATAATAGAAGTTTCCAATAGGTAAGTTTCTCAACCACAAACTAACTTGTATTCTAGGTTTTTATTGCATTGAATGTTTTACTATTAATGAAACTAATTTCATATATTTGTTTAACTCTTAAACTCTTAAACAATTTTGCAATCGCATTGAAAATTCAATTCTAAATTGAATTTTAAGTAAGGTTTTATGCAATTATTCAAGATTCAGATCTAATCTGATTTTAAGAATTAGGTTTTTTCAATTTCAAATTTTGATTCATAATAATCAAACATTTTGATCATATTATCTAATCAAATATGAATTTGATACCACTGTTTGGTCAGGATCTGATCCCGCACATAGCAAAATAATTACCAATTTTTTTGTTTGATTTCTCAAAAATCAAAATCACTAAATTTCTATAAAATAATTAACACATAAATTATAATAAAACATGAATCTTAATTTGTGCTTTATTTTGAAGTTTGATCTTTTTCTTGTCGTATCCCTCGAATTATTTTCTTAACTGACTTATCTCAATCACCGTAGCTTTACAAGTGTCCGAACTTTAATGATATTTTCATAACTAGTTGAAAGAACTCTACAACTATTATAGAGAGAGTTAAGCAAGGAGCGTTAGCTCCATTACAGTTTAAGCTTATTTATAATAGTTTTTGACATTTTAGTAAAATCTATAGATCAAGATTGGCATCTAACAACATATCATGATTATCCAGATATTTAGGAATATCAAAATAGTTTTGACTAATCTTTTCATGCATGAATTTTTCGTATAATTTAATTATTTTATCATACCATTATCTGATTAAACATGGAGCATGTAATTAATGTCTACTCTATTTTGAGTCTAATCATATTAGTTCTCCACTATTAGTTACTGATTCAATTAGTGACATTTGTAAACTATTTACAAAATATCATTCCACATTGACTAAGTATTTCCCAAATCAATATTAATCAAGAATAATGAAACATTCTCTCTAATTACTTTAGGGTGATGAATCTTATTTGATCACTTAACTACTTCTATATAATTTATGTTATATCCAATGACGACCAACTAAATTACCCATGAATGAAATAGATCATAACTAGTATCAAAAGATAACAATTCATATACAAGATAATTTTAAATATCTCAAGTCAAAGTATCACTTATACAATCATCATAAAGAAAATTTTCATAAATATACTAGTAATGTTCTATATGAATTTCTTATATATGGTCCATTTAGTGAAAACATAAATGTCCATCTGGTACTTCCCTTATAAGGAAAAACATAACGTGTAATAGTCTTTTTACGTTCTATTAATGCCAGTGTTAATGAAACAATGACTAAAAATAATTTAGAAATAATACAAAAATGTAATATGAATGTTATAATTATAATCTCAATATAATTTCATTTACAATGTATAATTATCCCATGAACTTTATCATATATATCTAAATATATGTAAGATAAAAATATCAATAAATTATTTTTTCATTAAATTATAACCAACAAATTAACTCTAAAGCATAAACTAACATAAACAGCATAAAAGCAAGCCTTTAATGATTGCAGGATTAGAAAATTTTCAAAATCAAAGAATGCAATTGTATACGAGTTACATAGGAAATTTTTTATGATTGAGGCCTTAATCTCTCTTCCAACTTTCCTCTGACATCTCTCTTCTTGCTTTAACATTTTTACCTATGGAAGTTTCCTTTTTTGGAATCAAAACTCCCGCCTCTGGTTATCTTCCCTCTTCTAGAATAGTACTCCATTCTCTGTAGCTGAGGTTTGACCTCAATAGCAGGCCTTTCAAAGGCTTCGAATGTCGAGAAGGAAGGGCATTCTACCCCTCTACATCTAAATATGGAAGAGTTTCCAGAACTCTCTCGAAATGCCTTAGGGAAAAAGACTGTTGAACCTCCAGCTACAGTACTAATCGAGGAGAATGTTAGGAATGACTTATCTAGAGATCTTAAGCAGCTTGAAGGAGAATGGAAAAATAAACCAAACATTCTACACAAAAAAGGTATGCTTAAGCATTTCCAAAACATAATGAAGGATGGAGTGCTCACATCCTATAGAACTTCTTAAAGCTGGAGTCAATGCTTGGTCCACAGCATTGGTTTTTTTTTTTGTAATCAAAAACCAACATTCCCTATAGTCCGTGCTTGGGCTTCTACTAGGTGGGGAAGAAAGGGATTAAAAAAAACCATGTCAATGGATGATGGCTCTTTCTTATTCAAATTCTCTACTGAAAGTCGTTTCAGTGAGACAATCAAGCTTAGCCCTTAGCATATAAAGGGTCGACTAATGTTCATTCAAAAGTGGAAACCAAGTTAAGACGTGATAGAGGTAACATTGAGGCACTTCCTATCTGGGTTACAAAATGTCAGTGATGGTAGCTAGAGTAAGTGATCAACATTTATATCTAAAATGCCAAATGGATGGAGTGAATTATGTCTTCGAAGTAACTCTTGTCTGCTCTTCAAACTTCCAATTCTAGAGGGAGATTCTGTGGAATAATATATAATTCATTAACTCTGCAATTTAAAACCCTTGGCTTATAATAGGTTATTTCAACTTTTTCCAATCAAATCAAAAATTAGATGGTAGGAGGGGGTGCAATTTGGCAACTGGAAGGGAGCTAATTTATTTTAGCAAGTGATTATAATGAATCTCAAATTCACTGGCAAATTATTTACCTAGCCCAATAAGTAATAAGTAGCAATGCTAATTAGAAAGGAACTAGATTGAGCATTGGTAAATCAAGCTTAGTTAGATCAATTCTCTCTATCCTTCGCTTTTTTGGTAAAAACTCATTCTCGAATCACTTATTTATTCACATACAAAATCTTTCAATCATAAGCATGCATGAAGTACCTTTTATATTTTTCAATGATCTCAGTAGGAAGGTTTCCTTGATCTAGTTCAGTGGTGCTGGAATCAAAATATGGAAGGGTATAAAGCTTTTCAATGGATGCAAAAACTTAGACAGGTGAAAAAGGCTCTCAAGACATTTGTCAATTCCCATACCAAGAAGGTTATTAAGATCAAGCTAAAAATTAAAGAGGCTCAGGAAGAATGCCGTAAATACCCTTCCAACAATCAATTGAGATTAAATAAAACTCAAAGGCTCAAAAAACATCAAAAGGCTTTGAAGTTGCATAGTTCTATTTTAAAATAGAAGGTTTAGATTGACCGGCTAAGAGAAGGGATTTCAAACATAAAGTTCTTTCATGCATCTCTTTTAGCAAGAAGGAAATTGAACAAGATTACTGAACTTATAGATGATATGGGGAATCCAAAATCTGATCAAGCTTCTTTACTTAAATCTGCAAGGGATTTTTTTCATGAACTTAATAGGTAAAGAATAGGTTTTATAAACTGATTTAACATTAAAAGATTCTTTGATTATTCCCTACGTTAAGAAGTCAAGGAAATTTTGATTGTCACTTTCACCTATCAGGAAATCAAAGAAACGAAGTTTTGTTTAGATTGCATCCCTCTAAATCACGAGGACCAGATGGGTTTACAGCTTAGTTTTTTTAGAAAACCTGCTGATACTTTGTTTTCAAAATCAATTCAGGAATGTTTGAACAATATCAAAATGTTGAAGGAATTGAATCATACTTACATTTTTCTCATTCCAAAGAAGTATAATACTTCCTCGTTGGTGGACTATAGGCCAATATCCTATTGCAATACCATCTACAAAGTTATAACAAAACTCCTTGCAAACAGATTGAAAGAAAAGTAATCAAGTTAGGTCAAAGAGCCTTCACAGTAGGAAGAACATTAGGGGACAATATTTTCTTAATACAAGAGATGTTGAATGATTACAATTCAGGAAGAAGAATCAATAGTTGTTTATGGAAAATTGATTTTTACAAAGCCTTTGATACAGTAAGGTAGAAGTTCATACATTCATGTATGGAAGCACTTGATATTCCATCTTAATTCATAAGAAGAATCATGATGTGTATCAAGTCTTCCTCACATTGCATTCTTGTTAATGGAGTTCCCACAGTGCCTTTCAATTGTGCTAGGGGGATTAAACAAGGGAACCATCTATCCCCTTATCTATTTACCTTAGTAATGGAAGGATTATCTAGAATTCTCAATAAATTAGCAAGCTGCAATGTAAGTTTTTTTTTTTTACCATAAGTGCAATGACTCCAAACTCACTCATTTGATGTTTGTGGATGATCTCATTTTAATGAGTGGAATTGAAGTGTAGTCTTTCAAGATTTTGCTGGACATTCTCAAAACTTTCTCAGAATGGCCAAGGTTGAAAGTTAATTCTGAAAAGAGTAGCATGTTATGTTCAAGAGATGTCATAAATCAATATGAACTTAGCAGGATCTAAGGTCTGCAATTTCGCTCTCTACTATTCAAATACCTTGGCGTGCCTATTTCATATGCTAAGCCTAAATATTTTGACTGTGTCCCTCTTATTGAGGAGTACAAATCCATGATCAATGCTTAGCAAAATTGGTTCCTTTCACTTGCTATAAAGTTACAATAATCATCTCAGTCTTTACTAGCATGCACATTCATTGGACAACTCATATAAGTCCTTGGCAATTAAGGAACTTGATTGCATTATTAAAGCTTTATTACAGCCAGGTAAAACAGAAAACTCAAAGGGGACTAAAGTCAAATGGATTGAAATGACAATTACAAAAAGACAAGGAAGATTGGGGATTGTTTCAATTCCTCTAATGCAAAATATGTTTCCTTGTAAAAGAATATGGAGGTTAAACTCAGATAAGAATGTTATATGGATTAAATGGATACATGAAATATACCTTAGAGATCAAAACTTCTAGCAAATGCTTATTACCAGGGATATTTCATAAAGTTTCATTCACGTGTTGAAGATAAGGAACATTTTTTACCCTTAGTTAAAGCACAAGTTAGGGAATGGTGAAAGCATATAGCTTTGGTATGATAACTGGACAGAATTCAATTTACTAGTGCAAAGAAATGAGATCTGTCCAAATCCCTCTAAATGTGAAAGCTTTTTCACTCATTTAGAATGGAATATAGTAAGATAACTTTAGAGGGTTAACCCCCTTATTAGAGTACCTACCCCTAATTACTCACTAGCATGGACAAGACAGTGTCACCTAAATGGCAGACTATAAAGAAGTGTTCAATAACAAGTCTTGCTACAAGATCCTTCAAGCCAACAGGGAGAGTGTTCCTTGGTTTGATTTGCTATGGAAAAACTTCCTCAATGTTAAAGGCTCCTTGATTACCTAGCTAGTTATTAAAAATAGAATCACAATCAAGAATAGGTAGTTTGGCTCATATGATCCAATTTGTGAGTTGTGTAGAGAACCTGGAGAAGAGAGATCACTTTTTCTTTTCAATGTATGTATTCCAAATCAATTTAGAACATAATCTTGCATAAGCTAGCAGAATATTACCAAAATTATGGTTACCTTGGAACACTGAATTGGATCATCAAGTTAGTAAAAATCTAGAAACAAAATGGAGTAATTTTCAAGATAGCATGCACTACAACTATTTATTCCCTGTAGAAAGAAACAAAAGAATACACAAAGCTGAAGAAACAATCATATACTAACTGGCTAAAGACATAATCAATTGGATCAAAGTCACGTCAATTGCTAAGAATGCTCACAACAAGCTGTCTATTAAATTGAGATAACACTTGTAAACATATAAAAAGTACTACCATTCTGCTTGTTTTGTTTGATTAGACAATTGATATAAGATCCTGATAATACATTGTAATGTTATAATAGCTTTGCAGTTTCACTCATTTTCGGAAAGAAAAAAGAAAACGTTACATGGAATGCTCATAGAAATCCAATCATGTTTGCCACGTATCAAGGTCCCATATGATGCAATGGACAATAACAACTTAGAACAGACATAATGTAGAGACAAGAGCATGTTAATATCTAAAGCAAATTGCAACCAACAATCCACTTTTATTATAGAATCAACCATGATACAATTTCCCACAAACCCTACCCGTTAAACCTAACAAATTTAAGAACAAGTGCCACCTAAAACAGAATTAAGAATACCAAACTAACAGCCCAGCAAGAGGATCAGATCCTCTCAATTTTATCAGCCTTAACCACGGGATTTGCCTTTGCAATTGACTCCCGGCCCTTAGCCTTGAAATCAAAATAACAGTTATGATCTTCAGGGTATCGATGAGTCCCGCAGAAGGTGCTCTCGCACTTGCACTTGAATCCCGTCAATCCAACCTTCTTTTTACAGACAAAACACCTATTAGCCAGTCTGGGTACAGCCTCTTTCGCAGACACCGTTAGTATTGACGAAGACGACAATAATGATAATGATGATGATGATGATGCCGATGATGATTCAGAGATAACCTCGGCCTTCGTCGAACCCACGTCAAGGGCAGCTTCGTTAGGACCAGAGTTTAGAGTCATCTCCATCGCAGCCTTCGCCGACGCAGCCTGTTCCTCTTTGATACGGAAGTCACGATAACACTTTGAACACAGGTTCATGCTCGACGCCAGCCCGAAGAAGCCGCAACCATTGGCGCAAGGAATCGGCTCAGATGGAGGTACGCTGGTGCCGTCGTTCTTCTCAGAGCCCATCTTCTTCTGCACCAAAAACTCCACTCAGGGTTTTAAAATTCTTCTCTTTCGTCTTTGGGGCTTGTTTGTTTAAGTTGTTACTTTGAAATCTCCAATAACCGAGTCAAGAGAAATATCGTACAATGCGTCTAAGGCGTTGAAAGCAATCAAAATATATAGAACTTGGGTCGGTCAAAGTTTTTGTACTCAAGACACGGATTGTAGTTAGAGCTTTACTAATTTACCCTCAATCTAGTTACCTTATGTGAACGGAAACTGAGGGGTATTACTGTCAATTACTTTTTCATTCTTTCCCAGGCTGGAAAAGCAACAGAGACCCAAGGACTTAAGGAAAGATAAATACAGGTGCCACGAGGATTTTTCGTATGAAATGATTTCTTAATTGGGTTGCACCTCCTTATAGAAAAGGGTAGAATTGGCTTTTCAATCCGAGTAAACCAAATAAACAAAATTCCGTGTCCTTCTTGAAGAATCCAAAAACTTGGTTGCTTCCAGCTCATAGAATCCGTTCCCCAAGCTCATTGTCTCACAATTAGCAATAACATCAATCGCTTAAATTTGGCCGAAGATTTTGGACCGTCCAAATCCAATTATTATTGATCAAACTGCTCATAGTAATTACGACATTTAAATTCCCAAAAACGAAAAGCAAAGCATTTGAACAAAAACTCTATTTTCTTCTTATTTTCTTTATTCATTGTGAACGTGAAGAAACCGAAAATGTTAACATGAATAAAATCTTAAAACTGCACCTGCTTTACCTAGATAGAATCAAATCCTTAAGAAATAAACATATAAACTATGTCCGAATACCATACCTGGGTTTAATCCGACAGCAATTGAAACTTCTGGAACGCTTTCGGGCTTTCCCTTTCTTTAGATGTGATTCTGGCCTTATCCACCGACTGATTCCCCTAATTACAAGAAGAAAAAGGAATTCAAGCTTGATTTGGAACGAGAAACACGATTCAGAACAGTATTCTAGGAAAAACGAAAACAGGGAAGAGAAGTCGTGTAAGGAGAAGGGTACAGAAACCAATCGCTTTGTGCGGATTAAGGTTAACAAGAAATTAAACGGGGACCAGAACACTACAATTCCTCCTCTTGTTTTTATTTCCAAGGCACCTCCCCGCCCCCGGTTTCTTTTTTATTTTTTTGCCCTTTAAATGTTACTTCCTCTTTAGTTTATTGTCGGCAACAAGCAAGACCCGTCGCCGTGTCATACAACGCCAGATCATAGCTCTCAAACTGCGTCCTAATCACATCAGCAGCACGTTCTTTTTTAATCGTGCGGTTAAATTTGTCGTAAGCTATATGGCAACTTCTAGTGGAACGTTGTGGCTATGTTTATGATGAGTGGGACAGTGAGGTCCATAACATTGGGTAGCTGTTTCTGACAAAAGAACTAGTAGCAGTCGTATGAGTTTGGTTTCCCATGCTGTTAAGCCACGCTCAAGTTGTTGTGGTATGAAATACACTTGTGGAAGACAGTGAAATAAATCCGACAAATGTTCGGGGTCCCATGAAATTTACCGTCCAAATTGTTGCGTGACATGACAGAGCATAATAGCGCGTGGGTTTAGCCATCGTAAGCCGCCCATTGATGGGCCGCAAGTATAGAAACTACGGGACCATGGATGAATGCCTGTGACGAAGAACCGCCGCATTAAACGGATGAGAATGGAAAATCTTCCTTATCATTAACAAAAAAAACATAAAATGGAAAATTCGTTGTTAACGTTCTGATTTGGATGCAACGCCTACGGTCCACATGACATTAATACTTTGAGCAAAGCCTTCCCTTATCAATTCAGTGTATAACTATTCAAATATGTAATTTATCGGTTTTATAGCATGATTTATAAGATCATGTTGCATTTATTTCATTTAATAATTCGTTATAATAAATTATGAAAAACAGTTTCAAGTTAAATATTAGTATGTTTTATGATAACTAGACAGAATTTAATATTCAATATTTATTTTAAAAATTAGTAAAAATCTTAAATTGTAACGAGTTCAATAAAAATTGCATTTTTAAAATTTTCATATTACACACTCCAAAAAGGAAAAAGAAAATACTTAAGAACAATAATTCTAACAGGAAGACAGCTTCGAATATGATTGGTTAACGGTTAAGCATGCTAGAAAGTGGGAATCAAAATATATTCAATTGCAACTAATAAAAGTTAAGTCTTTCTTGAACGATTTCCTTTTTCCAGATTACTTATCTTTAAATCAAACATTTGAATTGTCGGTTGCTTCAATTTCTCATGTTATTTGTCTATTCCTTGCTTGCCATCCTAGCACGTTTTCTTTCAATAATTAAAAAATCAATAAAATAAACCATTAAAATATTTACCATTTAAGAGACGTGTCCTAAAAATTTTAAAAGTTTAAAAAATTAAATTATTTAAATTACAAAGAGATTATGTTTTTGCCTTTTTAAATGACATATTTGTAGCTTAAATCCATTATCAACGAAAGGCAAAAGCCTACAAATTATCTATGACATTTCTTAAAAAGTCTAAATTAGTTACTGTCGACATTTATAATATCATATTACATTTTAAATTTCTTAAAATGGTGATGATAATACTCTAAATCTTAATTGATTTAAATTTTTGGTAATTTTTAATGTACAAGTCATAAATTTAGTTTATATCACATCACAACTAAGTAATTTGAACCTAGCAAATATTTATATGCTCTCAAAAGAAAAATTTTAAAATATTTATTAAATATATAATTTTTACCTTGATTTTTACAAAAGGTTTAAAAAATTATCCATTATTATTTTTATTATCATTTTAAAAGTGTAATAAAATAATTACCATTTTAAAAGTGTAATAAGTATTATTTTAGCAACGTTGGGGAGAAAGTGATATAGTACTATTTTAGTAGTGTAAATAATGACAAGAACTCAGACTTGTTTTAAAAAATTAAGATGTAAATCATATTTTTACTCCACATAAAAGTATCATAGCTTATATAATTGGGCTGAACCAGAGACCAAATAGGCCCGAGTAATCTTAATTGTTGGCATCAAATTTATCTTACGTACTTCGAGGCTTAAGTAATCTTTTTCGTCTTTTTGCCTTTGTCTCCATTTTTGTTCTTTTTTCTTTTGGGAGTTTCGGTCAATTCCTCAAATGCGATTTTGAATTCTCTAGATTTACAAGCCTTCTGACCTTATTAGATCCTCCTTCTTCGGTACCAAAAGACGTGAGGAGGTATTTGGTTTATACCGTGCAATCTTAATAAAAACCAAAATAAATATAATTAAAAATAAGAATAAATATAATTATAATATTGATTATAACGAAGTAATAATTATGATTAATACTCATAATGGTTGATTTGATAAAAATTTTAATGATTAAAATTTTATTTTATATCAAAATTTAATATATTTTAATTAATTATATTTAATTATTTAAAAAAGAGAAAATATAATTAATTAATTATATTTTCAGTAATTCATTTAATTGTTAAAAAAGTAAAAAAAAGAATTATTTTTTAGTAGAATAATTTTCGTTTCTCTCATAATCGAGAAGTATAAAATAATACTCAAAAATCAAATGCAAAAATATTATTCATCTAATAATAATATATTAAAAAGCAGCTATTTTTTATTTCTTACCCGTAACCGTCTCATATCCATTAACCAATATCTCTAGTAATTTTCAGTTTTTCACCGCCTTAAAAGACGTGCATACGAGTTTTGAAGACTATGCCCCGTTATTTTCTAGTCCCTTGACAAATCACTCGACGTCTCATTTAACATATGAAATCATCCGTACCACACTTTTACTGTTGCAACCCATCTCATTGGTCCTGTATGAGGACACGAGTTGATTAAATTATTCTTGCTTGTGTGCTATATTAGTTTAATCATTTTTAACGATAGTAAAGACAGTTGTTTTTTTATATATATAATAAGTGACAACTGCTACAAGTGATAGGAGTTTCAAAAATTAGAGGTGGTCGGGTCGGTCGTACTGGGCCTGAGCCCAGTCGTAATGACCCATAGGTTGATCGGTCCTATCTTCAAAGATCAGTCTCATACCTATTGGCTATTCCAAGCCCAGGACCATCCCGCATTCTCCTTGGCCCATTCGCAAGTAAGAGACTCCCATGCATACGTAAAGAGTAAAGACTTAAACCTAGTTGTTGGTTCCTATATAAGGTGTGTCTTGGCCATAAGAGAGGTACGCATAATAATAACC
>JAOTJB010110451.1:0-19867 GCA_027123815.1 Erythroxylum minutifolium | reverse complement strand
CCCAACGGGCTGTTTTTCCCACCGAATGTGTTGGTTGTATTTCCAATCGAAAATTCCCAATGGGTTGTTCTTCCCACTGAACGTGCCTCACGACGGTGGCAACGGTCTGTTTTTCCCAACAAAAGTGTCTTGCGCCTGTGCTAACGGGCTGTTTTGCCCACCAAAGCATTGCCAACGGGCTGTTTTTCGCACCAAAAGTGTCCAACGGGTTGTTTTTCCCAGCCAAGGTGCCCAACGGGCTGTTTTCCACGCTGAAGGTGCCCAACGGGCTGTTTTTCCTACCGAAGGTGCCCAACGGGTTGTTTTTCCCACCTAAAGTGCCTTGTGGCCATGCCAACGAGCTGTTTTTCCCACTGAAAGTGCCCAACGGGGAGTTTTCCCACTGAAAGTACCTTGCTGCCGTGCCAACGGGCTGTTTTTCCCACCGAAGGAGCCCAACAAGCTATTTTTCCCACTAAAAATGCCATGCGCTCGTGCCAACATGCTGTTTTGCTAGCCGAAGGTTTGCCAACGGGTTGTTTTTCCAACCGAAAGTACCTTGCGGTCGTGCCAACAAGTTGTTTGCCCATCAAGGTTGTTCCAACTTGTTATTTTTCCCACCGAAGTTGCCCAATGGGCTGTTTTTCGAACCAAAAGTGCCTTACGGTAGTTCCAACAGGTTGTTTTGCCCCATCGAAAGTTTGCCAACGTGCTGTTTTTCCCACCAAAATTGCCCAACGGGCTGTTTTTCCCACCGAAAGCACCTTGTGGCCTTGCCAACGGGCTATTTTTCCCACCAAAGGTGTGCCAACAGGCTGTTTTTTACACCGAAAGTGCCTTGTGGTTGTTTTTTGTCCAAAGGTGCCCAACGGGCTATTTTTGCCACCGAAGGTGTGCCAACGGGCTGTTTTTCCCTCCGAAGGTGCCCAACGGGCTGTTTTTCCCTCCGAAGGTGCCCAGCGAGCTGTTTTTCCCATCGAAAGTGCCTTGTGGCCGTGCCAATAGGCTATTTTTCCCATTGAAGGTTTGCCAAGGGGCTGTTTTTCCCACCGAAAGTGCCCAACAGGGTGTTTTCCTAATGAAGTTCCCCAACGAGCTGTTTTACCCACCGAAGTTGCGCCAACGGGCTGTTTTCCCCACTGAAATTGCCCAACAAGCTGTTTTTCCCACCGAAAGTGTCAATAGGCTGTTTTTCCCCCCAAAGGTGCCCAACGGACTGTTTTTCCCATCGAAAGTGGCTTGCGACCTTGCCAACGGGCTATTTTTCCCTAGCAAAGGTGTGCCAACAGGCTGTTTTTCCCACCAAAATTGCCCCATGGGCTGTTTTTCCCACCGAAATTGCCATGCGACTGTGCCAACGTGTTATTTTTCCCACATAAATTGGCCAACGGGCTGTTTTTCCCATCGAAGGTGCCCAACGGGCTGTTTTTCCCACTCAAAATGCCCTATGACCTTGCCAACTTACTGTTTTTCCCAGCGAAGGCCTGCCAACAGGTTGTTTTTCCACCAAAAGTGCCTTGCGGCCATGCCAACGGGCTGTTTTTCCCACCGAAGTTGCCCAACGGACTGTTTTCCCTACCGAAGGTGCCCAACGTGCTGTTTTGCCACAGAAAATGCCTTTTGGTAGTCCCAACGAGCTGTTTTTTCATCGAGGGTGGCCAACGGGCTATTTTTCCAACCGAAAGTGTCCAACGGGTTGTTTTTCCCACTGAAAGTGCCCAACGGGCTGTTTTTCCCACCGAAGGAGCCCAACGGGCTATTTTTTTGGCCAAAAATGCCTTGTGGCCACGCCAACAAGCTGTTTTACCCACCGAAGGTGTGCCAACAGGCTGTTTTTCTTACTGCAAGTGCCCGACGGGCTATTTTTCCAACTAAAAGTGCTTTACAGCTATGCCAACGGGTTGTTTTTCCCACCGAAAGTGCCCAATGGGCTATTTTTCCCACTGAAAGTGCCTTATGGCCGTGCATAACGTGCAGTTTCACCCACTGAAGGTGTGCCAACGGGCTGTTTTTCCTATCGAAATAGCCTTACTTCCATGCCAACAGGTTGTTTTCCATCGAAGATGTGCCAACGGGTTGTTTTTCCCTCCGAAGGTGCCCAACAGGCTGTTTTTCCTATCGAAGGTACCTATTGGGCTTTTTTCCCCACCGAAACTGCCTTACGGTCGTTCCCAACGGGTTGTTTTTCCCACAAAAGGTGCCCAGTGGGTTGTTTTTCCCACCGAATATGTGGGTTGTCTTTCCAATTGAAAGTTCCCAACGGGTTGTTTTTCCCACCGAAAGTGCCTCACGACGGTGGCAACGGTCTATTTTTCCCAGCAAAAGTGTCTTGCGGCTATGCAAACAAGTTGTTTTTCCCACCAAAAGTGCCCAACAGGCTGTTTTTCACACTGAAGGTGCCCAACGTGCTGTTTTTCCTACCGAAGGTGCCCAACGGGCTATTTTTCCCACCAAAAGTGCCTTGCGACGATGCCAACGGGCTGTTTTTCCCACTGAAAGTGCCTAACGAGGAGTTTTCCCACTGAAAGTGCCTTGCGGCTATGCCAACAGGCTGTTTTTCCCACTGAAGGAGCCCAACAGGCTGTTTTTTCCATTGAAAATGCCATGCGCTTGTGTCAACATGTTGTTTTACCCACCGAAGGTTTGCCAACGGGTTGTTTTTCCCACGGAAGGTGCCGAACGGGTTGTTTTTCCAACCGAAAGTACCTTGCGGCCGTGCCAACGAGCTATTTGCCCATCAAAGTTGTTCCAACTGGTTGTTTTTCCCACCGAAGTTGCCCAATGGGCTGTTTTTCCCACCAAAAGTGCCTTGCGGCAGTTCCAACGGGTTGTTTTGCCCACCGAGAGTTTGCCAACGTGCTATTTTTCCCACCAAAATTGCCTAATGGGCTGTTTTTTCCACCGAAAGCGCCTTGTGGCCTTGCCAACGGGCTATTTTTCCCACCAAAGGTGTGCGAACGAGCTGTTTTTAACACTGAAAGTGCCTTGTGGCTGTGCCAACGCGTTGTTTTCCGTCTGAAGGTGCCCAACGGGCTGTTTTTACCGTCGAAAGGTGTGCCAACGGGCTGTTTTTCCCTCCGAAGGTGCCCAACGGCCTGTTTTTCCTATCGAAGGTGCCCAGCATGCTGTTTTTCCCATTGAAAGTGCCTTGTGGTCGTGCCAACGGGCTATATTTCCCATCGAAGGTTTGCCAAGGGGCTGTTTTTCCCACCGAAAGTGCCCAACAGGGTGTTTTCCCAATGAAGTTGCCCAACGAGTTGTTTTACCCACCGAACTTGTGCCAACGGGCTGTTTTTCCCACTGAAGTTGCCCAACAAGCTATTTTTCCCACTGAAAGTGCCTTGCAACTGTGCCAACAGGCTGTTTTGCCCACCGAAGGTTTGCCAACGGGCTGTTTTTCCCACCAAAATTGCCCAACGGGCTATTTTTCCTACCGAAATTGCCATGCGACTATGCCAACGTGTTGTTTTTCCCATAAAAATTACCCAACGGGCTGTTTTTCCCATCGAAGGTGCCCAACGGGCTATTTTTCCCACCGAAAATGCCCTGTGACCTTGCCAACTTGCTGTTTTTTCTAGCGAAGGCCTGCCAACATGCTGTTTTTTCACCGAAAGTGCCTTGCGGCCATTCCAACGGGCTGTTTTCCATACTGAAGGTGCCCAACATACTGTTTTTCCCACCAAAAGTGACTTTTGGTAGTGCCAACGGGTTGTTTTTCCCATCAAAAGTGTCCTGCGATGGTTCCCACGAGCTATTTTTCCACCTAACGTGCAGTAACGGGCTGTTTTCCCCCTGAAAGTCCCCAATGGGCTGTTTTCCCACCGAAAGTGCCTTGCAGCCGTGCCAACAGATTGTTTTTCCCACCGAAGGTGCCCACTGGGCTATTTTTCACACTGAAGTTGCCCAACGGGCTGTTTTTCCCCCTGAAAGTGCCTTACGGCCGTGCCAACAGGTTGTTTTGCCCACCGAAGGTGTGCTAAAGGGCTATTTTTTCCACCGAAGTTGCCTGACGAGCTGTTTTTCCTACTAAAAGTGCCTTTTGGCAGTACCAACGGGCTGTTTTGCCCACCAAAGGTTTGCCACGGGCTGTTTTTCACACCGAAGGTGTGCCAACGGGTTGTTTTTCCCACCAAAGGTGCACAATGGGTTGTTTTTCCCATCGAAACTGCGCTGTGGCCGTGCCAAAGGGCTATTTTTCCCACCCAAGGTGCCCAATGGGCCATTTTCCAACGTAAAGCGCCTTGCGGCTGTGCCAACGTGCTGTGTTGCTCATCGAAGGTGTGCTAACAGGCTGATTTTCCCACCGAAAGTGCCTTATGGCCATGCCAACGGGCTATTTTGCCCACCAAAGGTGTGCCAATGGACTATTTTTTTGACCAAAGGTGCCTAACTGGCAGTTTTTCCCACCAAAAGTGCCTTGCGGCCGTGCCAACGGGCTATTTTTCCCACTGAAGGTGTGCCAATGGAAAGTGCTTAACTGGCTGTTTTTCCCATCGAAGGTGCCTAACGTGCTGTTTTTCAAACATAAAGTGCCTTACGGCCGTGCCAACGAGCTATTTTGCCCACTGAAGGTATGCCAACGGACTGTTTTTCCCATCAAAAGTGCCTTGCGGCTGTGACAACGGGCTGCTTTGTCCACCAAAGGTGTGCCAACAGGCTATTTTTCCCACCGAAGGTGCCCCACGGGCTGTTTTTCCAATCGAAAGTGCCCTGTGACTGAGCCAACTTGCTGTTTTTCCCACCAAAGGTGTGCCAAGGGGCTGCTTTTCCCACCAAAAGTGCCCAAAAGTATTTTTTTCCCACCGAAAGTGCCTTGCGGCTGTGCCAACTGGCTGTTTTGCCCACCGAAGGTGTGCCAACAAGCTGTTTTTCTGACCGAAGGTGCCCAACGGGCTATTTTTCCCATTGAAAGTCGATGTGCCAACGGGCGTTTTTGCCCACAGAAGGTTTACCAACTGGCTATTTTTCCCACCGAAAGTGCCCAATGGTCTGTTCCTCCCGCCGAAGGTGCCCAACGAGCTGTTTTTCCCACCGAAAGTGCCATACAGCCATGCCAACTGCGGTCATGCCAACCGCCGAAGGTGTGCCAGCGGGCTATTTTTCCCAACGAAAGTGCCCTGCGGTCATGCCAAGGAGCTGTTTTTCCCACCGAAGGTGTACCAATGGGCTAGTTTCCCACCGAAAGTGCCCAACGGGCTATTTTTCCCATCGAAACTGCCTTGCGGCCATGCCAATGGGCTATTTTTCCCCCTGAAGGTGCCCAACGTGCTGTTTTTCAAACATAAAGTGCCTTGCGGCTGTGCCAACGGGCTGTTTTGGCCACTGAAGATGTGCCAACGGGCTATTTTTCTCACCGAAAGTACCTTCCGGCTGTGACAACGAGCTGTTTTTCCCACCAAAGGTGTTCCAACGGGCTGTTTTACCCACCGAAAGTGTATCAACGGGCTGTTTTTCCCAACAAAAGTGCCCAACCGGCTATTTTCCAACCAAAGGTGTACCAATGGGCTGTTTTACCCACCGAAAGTGCCTTGCGGCCAGGCCACTGTGCTATTTTCCCCGCAAAAAGTGCCTTACGATTGTGCCAACCAGCTATTTTTCCAAACGAAAGTGCCCAACCGATTGTTTTTCCCACCGAAAGTGCCACGTGGCCTTGCCCAATGGGCTGTTTTGCCCACCGAAGATGTGCCAACAGGCTATTTTTCCCACTGAAGCTGCCCAACGGGCTGTTTTTCCCACCGACAGTTCCTTGCGTCTGTGCCAACGCGCTGTTTTGCCCATCGAAAGTTTGCCAACGGCCTGTTTTTCCCACCGAAAGTCTGCTAACGGGCTGTTTTTCCTACTGAAGGTGCCCAACAGGTTGTCTTTCCCATCGAAAGTGCCATGCAGCAATGACCAAAGAGCTGTTTTTCCCACCAAAGGTGCCCAATGGGCTGTTTTCCACAGAAAGTGCTTTGCGATTGTGCCAACGGGTTTTTTTCCCACCGAAGGTGCCCAACGGGCTGTTTTTCCCAACAACAGTGCCTTGCAGCCGTGCCAACTGGCTGTTTTGCCCATAGAAGGTTTGTTAACAGGCTATTTTCCCCACCGATAGTTCCCAATGGGCTGTTTTTCCCACCGATGGTACCCAATGGGCTGTTTTTCCCACTGAAGTTGCCCAATGGGCTATTTTTCTCACTGAAAGTTGCCCAACGGGCTATTTTTCCCAACAAAAGTGGCCAGCATACTGTTTTTCCAACAGAAAGTGCCCTACGGCTGTGCCAACGAGCCTTTTTCACACCGAAGGCACCCAACACGTTATTTTTCCCACCGAAGGTGTGCCAACGGGCTTTTTTCCGACCAAAAGTGCCCAACAGGCCATTTTTGCCACCGAAGGTGCCCAACGGGCCGTTTTTCCCACCTAAATTGCCCAATGGGCTGTTTTTCCCACTAAACGTGCGATGCATCTGTGCCAACGGGCTGTTTAGCCCACCGAAGGTTTGACAACGGGCTGTTTTTCGCACAAAAGGTGGCTAACGGGATGTTCCTAGCTAAGGTGCCCAACGGGCTGTTTTTCCCTCCAAAAGTTGCCTAACAGGCTGTTTTACCCACCGAATGTGGCCAACGGGTTATTTTTCCAATCAAAAGTGCACAACGAGGTGCTTTTCCCATCAAAGGAGCCCAACGAGCTGTTTTTCCCATCAAAATTGCCTTGTGGTCAAGCCAAAACCCTGTTTTCCCACCGAAGTTGCCCAACGGACTGTTTTTCCCACTGAAAGTGCCTTGCGTACATACCAATGGGCTGTTTTGCCCACCGAAGGTTTGCCAATGAGCTGTTTTTCCCACTGAAGTTTCCCAACGGACTGTTTTTCCCACTAAAAGTGCCTTGCATCTGTCCCAACGGTCTGTTTTGCCACCCGAAGGTTTGCAACGGGTTGTTTTTCCCACCAAAAGTGGCCAACAGGCTGTTTTGCCCATCGAAGGTGCCCAACAGGCTGTTTTTCCCACCGAAGTTGCCCAACGGGCTATTTTTCCCACCAAAAGTTGCCCAACAGGCTGTTTTTCCCACCGAAAGTGACCAACGGGCTGTTTTTCCAACCAAAAGTGCCCAACGGGCTGTTTTTCCCACCGAAGGTGCCTAACGGGCTATTTTTCCAACCGAAAGTGCCTTGCGACCGTACCAACGGGATGTTTTTCCCACCGAAGGTGTGCCAACGGCTTATTTTTCCTACCGAAGGTGCCCAACGGGCAGTTTTTCCCACCGAAAGTGCCTTGCGGCCCTACCAACGGGCTGTTTTTCCCATCAAAGGTGGGCAATGTGCTTTTTTCGCACCGAAAGTGCCCTGCGGCTGTGCCAACAGGCTGTTTTGACCACCAAAGGTGTACCAACGCGCTGTTTTTCCCAAAAAAAGTGCCCAACAGGCTGTTTTCCCACTGAAGGTGTGCCAACAAGCTATTTTTCCCACCGAAAGTGCCTTGCGGCCTTCCCAACGGGCTGGTTTTCCAACAAAAAGTGCTTTGCGGGAAAGCCAAAGTGCTATTTTTCCAAACGAAAGTGCCCAGCGGGCTATTTTTCCACTAAAAGTGCCATGTGGTCGTGCAGAACGGGTTGATTTCCCCACCGAATGTGTGCCAACGGGTTGTTTTTCCCACCGAAGATGCCCAACGGGCTATTTTTCCCATCTAAAGCGCCTTGTGTCCATGTCAACAGGCTGTTTTGTCCACTGAAGGTGCGCCAACGGGCTATTTTTCCCATTGAAAGTGCCTTGTGGCCATGCCAACGGGTTGTTTTGCCCAGAGAAGGTTTGCTAACGGGCTGTTTTTCCCACCGAAGGTGGCCAATGGGCTATTTTTCCCACCGAAGCTTCCCAATAGGCTATTTTTCCCACCAAAAGTGCCCTACTGCGCTTGGCAACGGGTTGTTTTTCCCACCAAAGATGTGCCAATAGGTAGTTTTTCCCACTGAAGGTGCCCAACAGGCTGTTTTTCCCACCGAAGGTGCCTAACGAGCTATTTATCCCACTAATAGTGCCTTGTGGTCGTGCCAACGGGCTGTTTTTCCCACAGAAGGTGTGCCAACGGGCTGTTTTCCCCACTGAAAGTGCGTTGCAGCCTTGCCAACAGGCTATTTTTCCCACCGAAGGTGCGCAACAGGCTATTTGTTCCATCGAAATTGCCCAACAGGCTACTTTTCCCACCAAAAGTGCGTTGCGTCCGTGCCAACGGGCTGTTTTTCCCATTGAAGGTTTGCCAACAAGTTGTTTTTCCCACCGAAAGTGTCCAACATGCTGTTTTTCCCACTGAAGGTGCCCAACGGGCTGTTTTGCCTACCAAAAGATGCCCAACGGGTTGTTTTTCCTACCAAAAGTTGCCCAACAGGCCATTTTTCCCATCAAAAGTGGCCAACGGGCCATTTTTTCCAAACAAAAGTGCCCAACAGGCTGTTTTTCCCACCAAAGGTGCCCAACGGGCTATTTTTCCCACCAAAAGTGCCTTCCGGCCATGCCAACGAGCTGTTTTTCCACTGAAAGTCCCTTGCGGTCATGGCAACAAGCTGTTTTGCCCACTGAAGGTGTGCCCAACGGCTGTTTTTCCCACCGAAGCTACCTAACAGGCTGTTTTCCCACTAAAAGTGTCTTGTGGCCGTGTCAACGTGTTGTTTTGCCCCTGAAGGTGTGCCAATGGGGTGTTTTTCCCACCTAAAGTGCACCAACGAAAGTGGCCAACGGGCTATTTTTCCCCCCAAAGGTGCCCAACAGGCAATTTTTCCCACCAAAGTTACCCAACGGGCTGTTTTTCCCACCGAAAGTGCCTTGCCTCCATGCCAACGAGCTGTTTTGGCCACCGAAGGTTTGCTAACGGGTTGTTTTTCACATCAAAAGTGGCCAACGGGCTGTTTTTCCCACCGAAGTTTCCCAACAAATTGTTTTTCCCACCGAAAGTGCCTTGCATCCGTCTCAACGGGCTATTCTACCCCCAGAAGGTTTGCCAACGGGCTGTTTTTCCTACCAAAGGTGCCCAACGGGCTATTTTTCCCACCAAAAGTTGCCCAACAGGATGTTTTTCCCACCGAAAGTGACATACGGTCTATTTTTCCAACTGAAAGTGCCTAACGGGCTGTTTTTTCCATCGAAGGTGCCCAACGGGCTATTTTTCCATTCGAAAGTGCCTTGCGGCCGTGCTAACGGGATGTTTTTCCCACTGAAGGTGTGCCAATAGGTTATTTTTCCCACCGAAGGTGCCCAATGGGCTGTTTTTTCCACCGAAAGTGCCTTGAGGCCCTGCCAACTGGCTATTTTTCCCGTCGAAGGTGGCCAACGGGCTATTTTTCCCACTAAAACTTCCTTGCGGCCGTGCCAACAAGCTGTTTTGCCCGTCGAAGGTTTACCAACGAGCTGTTTTTCCTAATGAAAGTGCCCAACGGGCTATTTTACTACCAAAGGTGTGCCAACGGGCTGTTTTTCCCACCAAAGGTTCCCAACGGGCTATTTTTCCCACCAAAAGTGCCCTGCCACCGTGGCAACAGGCTGTTTTTCCCTCCGAAGATTTGCCAACAGACAGTTTTTCACATTGAAGGTGCCCAACGGGCTGTTTTTCCCACCGAAAGTGCCTTATGAAACTGCCAAAGGGCTGTTTTTTCCACCGAAGGTGCCCAACGACCTATTTTTCCCACCGATAAGGCCTTGCGGTCGTGCCAATGGGTTGTTTTTCCTACTGAAAGTGTGCCAACGGGCTATTTTTCCCACCAAAAGTGCGTTGCGTCCGTGCCAACGAGCTGTTTTGCCTACCGAAGGTTTGCCAATGAGCTGTTTTTCCCAAAGAAAATGTCCAACTTGTTGTTTTTCCCACTGAAGGTGCCCAACAAGCTGTTTTTCCAACTGAACATGCCTAACGGGTTGTTTTTCCCACCGAAAGTTTCCCAACAGGCTGTTTTTCCCATCTAAAGTGGCCAACGAGCTATTTTTTTGAACTGAAAGTGCCTAACGGGCTGTTTTTCCCACCAAAGGTGCCCAACGAGCTATTTTTCCCATCAAAAGTGCCTTGCGGTCATGGGAACAGGCTCTTTCGCCCACTGAAGGTGTGCCAAAGGGCTGTTTTTACTACCGAAGTTGCCCAACGGGTTGTTTTTTCTACCGAAGTTGCCTAACGGGCTGTTTTTCTCACTAAAAGTGTCTTGCGGCCGTGTCAACAGATTGTTTTGCCCACCGAAGGTGTACCAATGGGGTGTTTTTCCCACCGAAAGTGCACCAATGAAGGTGGCCAACAGGCTATTTTTCCCACCGAAAGTGCCCAACGGGCTGTTTTTTCCACCGAAATTGCCCAACAGGTTGTTTTTCCCACCGAAAGTGCCTTGTGTTCATGCCAACGGGCTGTTTTGCCTACCGAAGGCTTGCCAATGAGCTATTTTTGCCACCAAAAGTGTCCAACGTGCTGTTTTTCCAACCAAAGGTTCCCAACGGGTTGTTTTTCCAATTGAAGATGCCCAACGGGTTGTTTTTCCCATCGAAAGTTTCCCAACAGTTCGTTTTTCCCATCAAAAGTGGCTAACGAGCTATTTTTTCGAACCGAAAGCTCCCAATAGGCTCTTTTCCCACCAAAGATGCCCAACGGCCTGTTTTTCCCATCGAAAGTGCCTTGCGGTCATGGCAATAGGCTGTTTTGCCCATCGAAGGTGTGCCAAAGGGCTGTTTTTACTACCGAAGTTGCCAAATGGGTTGTTTTTCCCACCGAAGTTGCCTAACGGGCCATTTTTCCCACTAAAAGTGTCTTGTGGCAGTGTCAATAGGTTGTTTTGCCCATCGAAGTTGTACCAATGGGTTGTTTTTCCCACCAAAAGTGCACTAACGAAAGTGGCCAACGGGTTGTTTTTCCCCCCGAAGGTGACCAATGGGTAATTTTTCCCACCGAAGTTGCCTAAAGGGCTATTTTTCCCACCGAAAGTGCCTTGCCTCCATACCAACGGGCTGTTTTACCCACCAAAGGTTTGCCAGCAGGCTGTTCTGCCAACCGAAGGTGCCCAACGAGCTGTTTTTCCCACCAAAAGTGCCGAACAGGCTGTTTCTCCCACGAAAAGTGCCTTGTGGCTGTGCCAATGGGATGTTTTGCCCACCGAAGGTTTGCCAACGGGCTATTTTTCCCATCAAAAGCAGACAACGGGTTGTTTTTTGCACCAAAGGTGCCCAACGGGCTATTTTACCCACCGAAAGTGCCCAACGGGATGTTTGTCCACTGATCGTGCACAACGGGTTGTTTTTCCCATCAAAACTACCCTACAGCTGTGCCTACGGACTAGTTTTCCCAACAAAAGTGCCTTGCGTCCGTGCCAACGGGCTGTTTTTCCTGGCAAAAGTCTATGTGCCAAGGGGTTGTTTTGCCCATCGAAGGTTTACCAATTGGTTGTTTTTCCCACCGAAAGTGCCCAACGGTTTGTTCTTCCCACCGAAGGTGCCCAACGGGCTGTTTTTCCCACCAAAAGTACCATATAGCCATGCCAACTGGTTGTTTTTCCCTCCGAAGGTTTGCCAACGAGATGTTTTTCCCTCTGAAGGTGAGCCAACGTGCTGTTTTTCCCACTGAAGGTGCCCAACGGGTTGTTTTTCCCACTGAGGTTGCCCAACGGGCTGTTTTTCCCACCAAAAGTGCCTTACGGTCATGCCAACAGGTTGTTTTGCCCACCAAAGGTGTGCCAAAGGGCTATTTTCCCACCGAAGTTGCTTAACGGGCTGTTTTTCCCACTAAAAGTGCCTTCCGACCGTACCAACGTGTTGTTTTGCCCACCAAAGGTTTGCCAACAGGTTGTTTCTCACACCGAAGGTGTGCCAATAGATTGTTTTTCCCACCGAAGGTACCCAACGTGCTATTTTTAATACATAAAGTGCCTTGCAGCCGTGCCAATGGGCTGTTCTGGTCACCAAAGATGTGCCAATGGGCTGTTTTTCCCACCGAAGGTACCCAATGGGCCGTTTTTCCCATCGAAAGTGGCTTGTGACTTTGCCAACGGGCTATTTTGCCCCAACGAAGGTGTGCCAATGGGCTGTTTTTCACACCCAAGGTGCCCAATAGGCTGTTTTTCTCACCGAAAGTGCCTTCTGGCCTGCCAACGGGCTATTTTTCTCACTGAACGTGTTCCAACGGTCTATTTTTCCCATTGAAAGTGCCATATGGTCGTGCCAAACGGGCTGTTTTGGCCACCGAAGGCCTGCCAATGGGCTATTTTTCCTACCCAAGGTGCCCAACGGGCTATTTTTCCCACCGAAAGTGCCCAACGGGCTGTTTTTCCCACTGAATGAGCCTCACGGGCTGTTTTACAACCAAAAGCGACCAGCGGGCTATTTTCCCACCGACGATGTGCTAATGGGCCATTTTTCCAACCGAAAGTGCCCAACAAGCTGTTTTTCCACCAAAAGTACCTTGCGGTCGTGCCAACATGCTATTTTTCCCACTAAATGTGCCCAACGGGCTGTTTTACCCACCGAAATTGCCCAACGGGCTGTTTTCCCATTGAAAGTACCTTGTCTCTATGCCAACGGGCTGTTTTGCCCGCTGAAGGTTTGCCAATGAGCTGTTTTTCCCACTGAAAGTGGCCAACGTGCTGTTTTTCTCGCTAAAGGTGCCCAACGGGCTATTTTTCCCACCGAAGTTGCCCAACGGGTAGTTTTTCCTGTCGAAAGTTGCCCAACGGGTTGTTTTTCCCATCAAAAGTGGCCAACGGGCTATTTTTCCAACCAAAAGTGCCCAATGGGTAGTTTTTCCCACGGAAAGTGCCTAACGAGTTGTTTTTCCCATCGAAGTTACCTAACGGGCTGTTTTTCCCACTAAAAGTGTCTTGCGGCCGTGTCAACAGGTTGTTTTGCCCACCAAAGTTGTACCAATGGGGTGTTTTGCCCACCGAAAGTGCACCAACGAAAGTGGTCAACGGGCTGTTTTTCCCCAGAAGGTGCCCAACGGGTAATTTTTCCCACCGAAGTTGCCTAACGGGCTGTTTTTCCCACCGAAAGTGCCTTGCCTCCATGCCAACGGGCTGTTTTGCCCACCGAAGGTTTGACAACGGGCTGTTTTTCCAACCGAAGGTGCCCAACGGGCTGTTTTTCCCACCAAAAGTGCCCAACGGGCTGTTTCTAAGACTGAAAGTGCCTTGTGGCCATGCCAATGGGACGTTTTGCCCACCGAAGATTTGCCAACGGGCTGTTTTTCCCATCCAAAGTAGACAACGGGTTGTTTTTCCCAACCAAAGGTGCCCAAAGGGCTGTTTTGCCCACCGAAAGTGCCCAACGGGCTGTTTTGTCCACCGAACATGCACAACGGGTTGTTTTTCCCATCAAAACTACCCTACAGCTGTGCCTACGGACTATTTTTCCCACCAAAAGTGCCTTGCGTCCGTGCCAACGGCCTATTTTTCCCACCAAAATTCGGTGTGCCAAGGGGTTGTTTTGCCCACCGAAGGTTTACAAATTGGCTGTTTTTCCCACCGAAAGTGCCCAACGGTCTGTTTTTCCCACCGAAGGTGCTCAACGGGCTGTTTTTCCCACCGAAAGTGCCATACAGCCATGCCAACTAGTTGCTTTTCCCTCTGAAGGTGTGCCAACGAGCTGTTTTTCACTCCGAAGGTGAGCCAACGTGCTGTTTTTCCCACCGAAGGTGCCCATCGGAATGTTTTTCCCATTTAAGTTGCCCAACGGGCTATTTTTCCCACCAAAAGTGCCTTACAGTCGTGCCAACAGGTTGTTTTGCCCACCATAGGTGTGCCAAAGGGCTATTTTGCCACTGAAGTTACCTAACGGGCTATTTTTCCCACTAAAAGTGCCTTCCGGTCGTACCAACGGGTTGTTTTGCCCACCAAAGGTTTGCCAACGGGCTGTTTTTCACACCAAAGGTGTGCCAACAGGTTGTTTTTCCCACCGAAGGTGCCCAACGTGCTGTTTTTCATACATAAAGTGCCTTGCGGCCGAGCCAACGGGCTGTTCTAGCCACTGAAGATGTGCCAATGGGCTGTTTTTCCCACCAAAGGTGCCCAAAGGGCTATTTTTCCCATCGAAAGTGGCTTGTGACCTTGCCAATGGTCTATTTTGCCCCAACGAAGGTGTGCCAACGGACTATTTTTCACACCGAAGGTACCCAATGCGCTGTTTTTCTCACCGAAATTGCCTTCTGGCCGTGCCAACGGGCTAGTTTTCCCACTGAACGTGTTCCAACGGGTTATTTTTTGCACCAAAAGTGCCCAATGGTCTGTTTTTCCATCAAAAGTGCCAAACAGGCTGTTTTGCCCACTGAAGGCCTACCAATGGGCTATTTTTCCTACCCAAGGTGCCCAACGGGCTGTTTTTCCCACCGAAAGTGCCCAACAGGCTATTTTTCCCACTGAAGGAGCCTAAGGGGCTATTTTTACAACCGAAAGCGGCCAGCGGGCTGTTTTCCCTCTGAAGATGTGCTAACGGGCCGTTTTTCCAACTGAAAGTGCCCAACGAGCTGTTTTTCCACCAAAAGTACCTTGCGGTCGTGCCAACTTGCTGTTTTTCCCACTGTACGTGCCCAACGGGCTGTTTTACCCACCAAAATTGCCCAACAGGCTATTTTCCCATCGAAAGTGCCTTGTGTCGCTGCCAACGGGCTATTTTACCCAACGAAGGAATGAGCTGTTTCTCCCACTAAAAGTGACCAACGTGCAGTTTTTCCCATTGAAGGTGCCCAACGGGCTATTTTTCCCACTGAAGTTTCCCAACTGGTTGTTTTTCCCGCCGAAAGTTGCCCAACGGGCTGTTTTTCCCATCGAAAGTGGCCAACGGGCTATTTTTCCAACCAAAAGTTCCCAATGGGTAGTTTTTCCCACGGAAAGTTCCCAACGGGTTGTTTTTCCCACCGAAAGTGTGCCAACAGGCTTTTTTTCCCACCAAAAGTGCCCAACGGGCTGTTTTTCCCACCGAAATTGTCTTGCGGCCAAGCCAACGCACTGTTTTTCCCACCGAAGGTGCCCAACGGGCTATTTTTCCCACCTAAATTGCCCAACGGGCTGTTTTTCCCATCGAAAGTGCCTTGCGTCTGTGCCAACCGGCTGTTTAGCCCACCAAAGGTTTGCCAACGGGCTGTTTTTCGCACCAAAAGTGGCTAATGGGATTTTGCCACCTAAGGTGCCCAACGAGCTGTTTTTCCCACCGAAGGTGTGCCAATAGGCTTTTTTTCCCACCAAAAGTGCCCAACGGGCTGTTTTTCCCATTGAAATTGTCTTGCGACCAAGCCAACGCGTTGTTTTTCCCACTGAAGGTGCCCAACGAGTTATTTTTCCCACCTTAATTGCCCAACGGGCTGTTTTGCCCGCCAAAAGTGTCTTGCGTCTGTGCCAACGGGCTGTTTAGCCCACCAAAGGTTTGCCAACAGGTTGTTTTTTGCACCAAAAGTGGCTAACGGGATTTTCCCACCTAAGGTGCCCAACGGGTTGTTTTTCCCACCGAAGTTGCCCAACGGGCTGTTTTTCCCTTCGAAAGTTGCCTAACAGGCTGTTTTTTCCACCGAATGTGGCCAACAGGCCATTTTTCCAACCGAAAAGTGCACAACGAGTTGCTTTTCCCATCGAAGGATCCTAACAGGCTGTTTTTCCCATCGAAATTGCCTTGCGACCAAGCCAACGCCCTCTTTTTACCACCGAAAGTGCCTTGCGTCCATACCAATGGGCTATTTTGCCCACCGAAGGTCAAGCAATGAGCTATTTTTCCCACCGAAGTTCACCAACGGAGTGTTTTTCTGACCGAAAGTGCCTTGCATCCATCCCAACGTGCTGTTTTACGCCCCGAAGTTTTGCCAACGGGCTGTTTTTCCCACCAAAAGTGGCCAACGGGCTATTTTTCCTGCTGAAGGTGTCCAATGGGCTGTTTTTCCCACCGAAAGTGACCAACGGGCTATTTTTTCAACCAAAAGTGCCCAACGGGCTGTTTTTCCAATCGAAGGTGCCCAACGGGCTATTTTTCCAACGAAAAGTACCTTGCGTCAGTACCAACGGGATGTTTTTCCCACCGAAGGTGTGCCAACGGGTTATTTTTCCCACCAAGGGTGCCCAACGGGCTATTTTTCCTACCGAAAGTGCCTTGCGGCCCTACCAACGGGCTATTTTTCTCGTCGAATGTGGCCAATGGGCTATTTTTCCAGCCGAAAGTGCCTTGCAGTCGTGCCAATAGGCTGTTTTGCCCGCCGAAGGTGTACCAACGTGCTGTTTTTCCCTACGACAGTGCCCAACGGGCTGTTTTTCCACGAAAAGTGCTTTGCGACCGAGCCAACGTGCTATTTTTCCAAACGAAAGTGCCCAGCTGGCTATTTTTCCACCGAAAGTGCCATGTGGTCATGCAGAAAGGGCTGTTTTCCCCACCTAAGGTGTGCCAATGGGTTATTTTTCCCACCGAAGATGCCCAACAGGCTATTTTTCCCATCGAAAGTGCCTTGTGTCTGTGCCAACAGGCTATTTTACCCACCAAAGGTGCGCCAACGGGCTATTTTTTTCCAATAAAAGTGCCTTGCAGCCATGCCAACGGGCTATTTTGCCCACGGAAGGTTTGCTAACGGGCTATTTTTCCCACCGAAACTGGCCAACGGGCTGTTTTTCCCACTGAAGCTTCCCAACGGGCTGTTTTTCCCACCAAAAGTGCCCTGCTGTGCTTGGCAAGGGGCCGTTTTTCCCACCGAAGATATGCCAACAGGCAGTTTTTCCCACTGAAGGTGCACAATGGGTTGTTTTTCCCACCGAAGTTGTGCCAATGGGCTATTTTTCCCACCAAAAGTGTGTTACGGCCTTGCCAAAGCACTGTTTTTCCCACCAAAGGTGCCCAATGGGCTGTTTTTTCCACCGAAATTTCCCAAAGGTTGTTTTTCCCACCGAAAGTGCCTTGCGTCCGTGCCAACGGGTGGTTTTACCCACCGAAGGTTTGCCAACAAGCTGTTTTTCCCAAGGAAAGTGTCCAACGTACTGTTTTTCCCATTGAAGGAGCCCAACGGGCTGTTTATCCAACTGAAGATGCCCAACGGGTTGTTTTTCCCACTGAAAGTTGCCCAACAGGCCATTTTTCCCATCAAAAGTGGCCAACGGGCTATTTTTTCCAACTGAAAGTGCCCAACAGACTGTTTTTCCCACCAAAGGTGCCCAACGGCCTATTTTTCCCACCAAAAGTGCCTTCTGACCATGCCAACGGGCTATTTTCCTACCGAAAGTGCCTTGCGGTCATGGCAACAAGCTATCTTGCCTACTGAAGGTGCGCCAAAGTGCTATTTTTCCCATCGAAGTTGCCTAATAGGCTGTTTTTCCCACTAAAAGTGTCTTGTGGTAGTGTCAACAGGTTGTTTTACCCACCGAAGGTGTACCAACAGGGTGTTTTTCCCATCGAAAGTGCACCAACGAAAGAGGTCAATGGGCATTTTTTCCCCCGAAAATTTTTCCCACTGAAGTTGCCCAACGGGCTGTTTTTCCCATCGAAACTGCCTTGCCTCCATGCCAACTGGCTGTTTTGCCCTCCGAAGGTTTGCTAATGGGTTGTTTTTCCTACCGAAAGTGGCCAACGGGCTGTTTTTCCCACCGAAATTTCCCAACTGAATGTTTTTCCCACCGAAAGTGCCTTGCAACTGTCCCAACAGGCTGTTTTGCCCCCCGAAGGTTTGCCAACGGGCTGTTTTTCCCACCGAAAGTGGCCAACAGGCTGTTTTTCCCACCGAAGTTGCCCAACGAGCTATTTTTGCCACCAAAAGTTACCCAACGGGCTGTTTTTCCCACCGAAAGTGACCAATGGGCTGGTTTTCCAACTGAAAGTGTCCAATGGGCTATTTTTCCCACCAAAAGTGCCTTGTAGCCGTGCCAATGGGATGTTTTTCCCACCGAAGGTGTGCCAACAGGTTATTTTTCCCACCGAAGGTGCCCAACGGGCTATTTTTCCCACCGAAAGTGCCTTGCGGCCATACCAACGGGCTGTTTTTCCCGTCGAAGGTGGTCAACGGGTTGTTTTTCCCACCGAAAGTGCCTTGTGGTCGTGCCAATAGGCTGCTTTGCCCCCCGGAGGTGTACCAACGGGCTGTTTTTCCCAGCAAAAGTGCCCAACTAGCTATTTTCCCACCAAAGGTGTGCCAACGGGCTATTTTTCCCACCGAAAGTGCCTTGCGACCTTGCTAATCGACTGTTTTGCCTAGGAAAAGTGCCTTGGGGCCGAGCCAACGTGCTATTTTTCCAAATAAAAGTGCCCAGTGGGCTATTTTTCCATCAAAAGTGCCATGTGGTCATGCAGAATGGGTTGTTTTCCCACCGAAGGTGTGCCAACGGGCTATTTTTCCCAAGGAAGATGCCCAACGGGCTATTTTTCCCATCGAAAGCACCTTGTGTCCATGCCAACAGGCTGTTTTGCCCACTGAAGGTGTGCCAACGGGCTGCTTTTCCCATCGAAAGTGCCTTGCGGCCCTGCCAACGGGCTGCTTTTCCCGTCGAAGGTGGACAACGGGTTGTTTTTTCCACCGAAAGTGCCTTGCGGCCGTGCCAACAGGCTACTTTGCCCCCCGGAGGTGTACCAACAGGCTGTTATTCCCATTGAAAGTTCCTTACGGCCATGCCAACGGGCTGTTTTGTCCACGGAAGGTTTGCTAACGGGTTGTTTTTCCCACCGAAAGTGATCAACGAGCTGTTTTTCCCACCGAAGCTTCCCAACGAGCTGTTTTTCCCACCAAAAGTGCCCTGCCGTCATGGCAACGGGCTGTTTTTCCCACCAAGGATGTGCCAACAGGCATTTTTTCCCACTGAAGGTACCCAACAGGTTTTTTTCCCACCAAAAATGCCTTGTGAAACTGCCAACGGGCTATTTTTCCCACCGAGGGTGGCCATTGAGCTATTTTTCCCATCGATAGTGCCTTGCGGCTGTGCCCACGGGCTGTTTTTCCCACCGAAAGTGCGTTGTGGCCTTGCCAACTCATTCTTTTTCTCGCCGAAGGTGCCCAACGGGCTGTTTTTTCCATTGAAATTGCCCAACAGGCTGTTTTTCCCACCGAAAGTGCCTTGCGTCCGTGCTAACGGGCTGTTTTACCCACCGAAGGTTTGCCAACGAGCTGTTTTTCCCAACGAAAGGGTCCAACGTGCTGTTTTTCCCACTGAAGGTGCACAACGGGCTGTTTTTCTAACTGAAGATGCCCAACGGGTTGTTTTTCCCACCGAAAGTTGCCCAACAAGCTGTTTTTTCCATCAAAAGTGGCCAACGGGCCATTTTTTCCAATCGAAAGTGCCCAATAGGCTGTTTTTCCTGCCAAAAGTGCCCAACGGGCTATTTTTCCCACCCAAAGTGCCTTCCGGTCGTGGCAACAGGCTGTTCTGCCCACAGAAGTTGTGCCAAAGGGCTGTTTTTCCCACCAAAGCTACCTAACAGGCTGTTTTTCCCACTAAAAGTGTCTTGCGGCTGTGTCAACAGGTTGCTTTGCCTGTCGGATCGCGTATGGCCCAAGTATTCACAATACGCTGCGGAAAAGACCATAACACAATATAATGTATAACCGAAAAACATATAGGATGCACAAAAATTCCTTTTTGATACGGATTGGTGGTTGTTTTCGGATTTGTAGACACTGCTACATGTGAATTTCCTCTACCGGAATCCACACGAGTATGCATGATCTGGGCTGTGGCTATCGTGTGCTAGCACATCCTGAAACTCTTTCGAATGCCGCACGTTCTTCTCTCTGATGGTGGCTAGGGTTTTGTATTATAATGGTGTCACACTCTTATGAGACCTAAGTTTCTCTATTTATAGAGAAAACCTAATTCCATTAAAGCCCAATAAGTTTCGGGCCATTATATCTCATATAATAAAAGCCCGACAACTTAATTCACGCTAGCCCAATAAATATATCCATATATATTTATTTAATGCCTAATAAATTAGGCCCAAGAGAATAAGCCCAAATCACA
>JAOTJB010110161.1:0-33255 GCA_027123815.1 Erythroxylum minutifolium | reverse complement strand
GATGAGACTGAAATCGACTTCTAACGATTTTTTTCATATAAAATTAATTTATATCATACATTTAGCCCCTAGAATGATTCGAACATTCATCAGAATATTAACAGTATTCTGCTCTACCATTGAGCTATAGGGGCAAATGTAGAAACTACCCTAAATAGCCTTAACCACTTAACTGTTTTTGTGCGATAAGAAGAAAAGGAATTGAACCTTTGACAGCTAATAGCTACTGAGTTTACAGCTCAGCCTGTAATACCAACAAACAGCATCTTCCTTTTTATTTTTAAATTTAATACATCCCGTGCAACTTCCACTACACGAACCATATTTCGACTTAACCCTAATTAAAGTCATGCATACGAAAATTACCAAAATACGCTAATATTAAAAATAATACGCTAATATTAAAAAAAATACGCTAATATTAAAAATAATCAAACTTATTGCACGTACGATTTTCAGCGCCTGACGAGTGGTTAGTACCCATTTGAGAAAAAATTCACCGTACCATGGTGATATACGATTACTAGTAATTACTTTTTCATCTAGTCGAATTTCAGACTATAATCAATTATCTATTATATCCTTTTTTAAGGGTTTGCTCCATTTCACAATCTAGCATCCTTTTGTAAAGGCACATGTGGCACAACTATAGCCCAAAATAAATTGTAGGTCATGATGACTTGTCTTGGTCCCTCCGTATCTATATAAATTATAATCTCTAATTATTATGATGATATGTAATTCATAGAAACAACTATTTTTTTGAAATATATTACTTATTAATAATAAATAAATATAAAGGGTTTGAGTTGATTAGAATCTAACGGTATAAATTATACCAAAAAAGATTTTTATTCTCGGATCACCAACTAAAAACAGCCGTGCAACACTTGTAAATAATAACTATTCAAATTTTGGTAAGATTTTTCGTGGATCAACGAATTAAATATCATACTTCACTACTGGTTTCAAATACGGCCTAATGGTTTCAATTCCGGTGTTGCCACTTTACTCCTGAGGTGGAATGCTTACATTTTTCATTTATACATAGATATCTCACCTACGCATGGCATTCATCATTTTCTCCTTGCACTACAAGGGTCTCTAATCCTTTTCGTTTAATTCAAGCCTTCGTCCCTCAACGTCAGTTTATACACAAGGGATTGTTTTCACTTTACCAGTTTTCATTAGGATCAACGAATTTCATCTCTACTCTAATAATACTTACCCCCTTTTATATGAAAACTCAATCGTATTTTCAAGCTGTACTTTGATACGATGTCTAGGTACCCTTTAAACCTAATAAAGATGACTAATACTTGACTCACCCGTCTTGCCGCGACTGCTGGCACGAGAATTAGTCGAGTCTTTTAGATAAAAGTTGTCATTTTAATTTTTTATCCAGAATAACATATGTTTATTCTTCCAAGTTGCTGGTTCAGTCGTTAGACTCTTGACCAATATTCCATACTGCTGTACTATTCATAGTGGGGATTTGCAGACCCACTGTGATTGATAAACCTCTCAGTTTCAATTACGAATTTAAGCTATTATACTACTAAAAATTCATATCTATACTAATATCCGAAACATAAAACGACATCTTAAAGCGAAATATTGTTTAAATAAACTATTTCTTTTGCTTTGTTTTTTATAAGGAATTTTATTCCTCACTTTAAGGCAGTCAAGTTATTATATACTCACCTGTACACTACTTTTATACCACCTAAGGTATAAACGTTCAATTCGCAATGTTTTAAGCACTTAGATAGCATTCAATCAGAGCCACCATCAAACTCAATATTTTATTTTTATTTTGCGGCTAATTGAATTTTAATCAATACTATTACTTTAGAAAGTAATTGTCTAACATTAACGTATAGCCGCTTAAGTTTTTAAAGAAGTGATCTTACATTTGTTTAATAAACAAAACTTAACAAAACTATTTACAATCTAAACAAGATAAATAAAGAACAGTAGAGCATGAATAATGTAAACCATCTAGTATGGCTTTTGGAGATAGACCAAAAAATATAGTTAACACTACTAATAAATATAAAATTATAAATTCTCTTTTATTTAAATCTGGTATGTTAACTTTAATATATTTAGATAATTTACCTCCAAAAGCTATTCTGTTAAACATATAAATAGTATAAGCTGCAGATAATATTATAGAACTACTAGCAAAAACACCTAATAAAGGAAGTCTTTCAAAAGTACCATATAAACTTAAAAATTCTCCTATAAAATTAAGAGATAATGGTGTTCCAGCATTACTTAAACAAAACATGAAAAACAATATAGAAAAAATAGGCATTATTTGAGTTAAACCTCTATAATATGTTATTAATCTAGTAGACGTTCTAACATATAATACCCCTCCTGCACAAATAAATAGAGCAGGAGATACAAAACCATGAGCTAATCCTAATAGAATACTTCCTTCAATACCTTGTATTGTATTACTAAATACACCTAATAAATATACTGCTGCATGAGAAACAGAACTATATGCAATTAACTCTTTAATATCTAGAGTTCTTAATGTACTAAAACCAGCATAAAAGATAGTTATTACTCCTATAATAAAGATTAGATATGTTCAGTTTAGATAAGCCTTAGGTAATATTGGTAATATTAATCTAAAGATTCCATATAAACTTAGTTTTAAAACTACTCCTGCTAAAATAATACTACCTGCTAAAGGGGATTCAACGTGAGCTTTTAACAATCAATTATTTAAAAAAATAATAGGAGTTTTAACTGCAAAAGCTATAAAAATACCTATAAACAATAATAATTGAGAGAAATAATTAAAATTCGTTTTAAATAAAGCGTAATAATCAGTACTACCCGTTATTGAATAAATTATCAAAATTGACAAAAGTAGAAATAATGAACCGGCTAAAGTATAGAGGAATAAATAAAAACTTGCTCTTACTTTATTACTAGATCCATACAATCCTATTAATAAAAATAAAGGAGGTAATGTACTTTCAAAAGAGATATAAAATAATAAAACATCCATCACTAAAAAAACTAAGACTAACAATGATTCTAATAATAGAAGTAGATTTATCTTAGAAACTTGTAAAAAAACAGATGTTCAATTAGAGATTATTGAAATAGGCATTATAATATTAGTAAGTAATATAAAGTAGATAGATATACCGTCTAGACCTAAATATAAATTATAACTTCTTATTTCGTAAGATTCTTCAACAAATTGAAATTTATTACTACTAAGATCAAAAAAAATAAAAAAGCTTAACGAAACAAAAAAATTAAAGATAAAGGTAAATAAACTTATTTTTTTTAATTGATTGGTTATCTCATTATAATCAAAAAAATGCCTTATCTCTTTATAACCAAGGAGATGTATTATAAAGATTCCGGCTAGTGGTATAAAAGCTAATAAAAATAACAAGATTAGTTATTAGACTTTTTTTAATTACCTCGTGTAACACTCTTCTACAAAAAAAGAGTATTACTATTTTATTCTAAATTTTTAGGTTAGACATCTTACTTATCTACAAATAAAACAAGGCATGTTTTATTTATATTATTATAAGGTTGTTATTGTATTATTAGAAGGTTGTTATTGTATTATTTATTGTTGAGATAATCAGATTATAAAATTAGTTAAACTAACAGATTCTATTACTATAGGCATAGAACTATGAAGAATACCACATATTTCTGAACATTGTCCATAATATGTTCCTGTTCTATTAGTAAGAACAGATACTTGGTTAAGTCTTCCAGGATAAGCATCACATTTTAAACCTAAACAAGGACAAACTCAACTATGTATCACATCTCCACTTGTAATTACAAATCTTGTATGTGTTAATTCAGGTATTATAACCCTATTATCCACTTCTAATAATCTAAGTGTTCCTATTTCTAAATCTGATTCAGGTACTATATATGAATCATAGACTATACAATCTTCATCTGAACAGGAGAAATCTGCGTATTCGTAACTTCAATATCATTGGTGACCCTCTACTACTATTGTAAGATTTGGATCTGTTACTTCATCCATTAAATATAATAATTTAAAAGATGGAAATGCAATTAAAACTAATATTATTGCAGGTGTAATAGTTCAGATTAATTCTATAAGAGTTCCATGATTAAGATATTTACTACTAATTTTATTATATTTAGCATTGTAATTTTCAATAATAGAGATTAGTATTCAACCTACAGCAAATAATATTATAAATAAGTAGAACATAATGTTATTGTGTAACTCAACAATTGCTTCCATTTGTGGGCTAGCACTATCCTGGAAAAATAATCCTCAAGGTTCTGGTGAATCACAGTATAGATATAAAGATAAACTAGAGATTATTAATACAAATAAAAATATAAGACGTAAACCGCTAGATTTTAGATCTTTATATAAAAAAGATAAATTTAATCTAAAATAAGTTAACATATGTGCATATCTGTATCACTGTTTATACAATATTGGGCCATTAAATAATAGAAGTAATATGTAATAAAAAATAGAAAGAGAAGAGATATTTTCTAAAGATTTAAAAAAAGATGTTAATGTATAATGCATCTCAGTAATATTATCTGAAAAGTTACTATTTTTTAATTCATCTTGTGTATCATCTCCTTTAGTTTCGTTAGAAGCGTAAGATTTATTTTCCCGAGCAATTTCAGCCTCTAGATCTTCAAGTTTTTTAGTTAAAATCTCATCTCTTTCCTTTTGATCTTTAAGTTTTTTAATTAAAGTTTCTTCTTCTTGCCGAATGTTTAATTGAACATTTAGAGCTTCAAGTTTTTTAGTTAAAGTTTCTTCTTTTACCCTTTGATCTTCAAGTTTTTTAGCTACATTCTCTTCTACTTCCCTTTCAGCTTGTTGCATTATCCTTTCACTCTCTCTTTCGATCTCTAAATCTCTTTCCAACTGTTTTCTATAATCAGTTAAGCTTAAGATAATCTTCGCTTTCATATCATCTGGAACATTAGGATCCGTTAACGCTGAAATAACTCCTTGATTAGTCTCCTCGATTTCTTTTATTGTTTTTTTATCTTTTTCAATGGAAGCATCTACTCTATCATTTTCATCTTTAGATCATTTTACGTGTGCAAGCATGCGTCTATAATGATCAAGAGTCTTTTGCTGATCATCAGTCAAAATTCTTCCTTGTGCTAGATCTCTTTCTCCCATTGCGACTATTTCTTCCAATTCCTCTAGATTATCTCAAGCTTTAGGAGGTCTACCTGTACTTTGTAAGGGTAAACTAGTAAATGCATGAGGTTTAGGAGGATTTTGTAAACATCATTCTAAACTTAAAAATGCTCTTATTAATTGAGACTGTAATAAATCTCTAAAGAAAGGAGCAATATATCAAATGTAATTAAACACATCTTTACCTCTAGTTAATTGTGTAAATAATAGAGATAAAAATACTCATGTTGCTACTACAGACACTATTGAACCAAAACTACTAATTATATTTCAACCTGTATATGCATCAGGGTAATCACTTATTCTTCTAGGCATACCTTGTAGACCTAAGAAATGCTGAGGAAAGAATGTAAGGTTAACTCCCATAAATAATATTCAGAAATGAAGATTACCTTGAAATGTATTATATTTTAATCCTAACAATTTAGGTGTTCAGTAATATCATCCACAGAATAAAGCAAAAACAGCACCCATACTTAAAACGTAGTGAAAATGAGCCACAACGTAGTAAGTATCGTGAAAAGCTACGTCAAGTGAAGCATTAGCTAATACAACTCCACTCACATAAGCCTTTATGTTTTACTTTATTATATAAGTATAGTTATTATTATTAATGTTAGCTAATTTATTTAATAGCAAGAGTTTATAAAATTTTAATTTAATTAACCATTAATGCTTATACATAGAATTTAATCTTTTGAATTCTAGAATTTTTTCCGTTAATTGTGATCTATACTCAGGATTTTCCATTTTAAGCTTATTCTCTAGATCCATTCCTCTATGTAATAAATCATTTATTTCTTGGCCACGTGTTGTAATTAGACGATCAATTATACCTATTCTAGTGCTAACTTTGTTAACAACATCATCTGGCATATTATTGGGTACATCTATACTCATATTACCAACTGAATCTGTTACCACATTAATTCCTGATTCGATTACTGTATTATTAAATTGATTTATAAAATAATCAAGTTGGGGCAACAATGGATTTATTTGTTCTATAATTGAGGTTATGTCCGTAGTTGAATGTAATGGTATCTCTAGAAATGAATGGGGTTTAATCTTATAATTGTTATGGTCTAAATTCGTTTTTTCACTTGCTTTGGCACCCCCGCTGGCGAGGGAAGAAAAGCTAGTTAATGTAAATAAAGCAAAAAAAGTAATGTATTTATAAAGGCTTATGGTAGAGTGGCTTACTCTCGCGCATTTATTAATCTTTTTAAATATAATTACCATTACCTTCAGCTATACTGCAAGATTAATCTTAAGTTTTTCTCTTAGCATGATTAGACTTAATTAGTTTAGCTAAAGTTAAATTAAAACAAAAAACTAATTTTATTAGCTTTAGAGCTTTTCAGAGAAAAAGATTTTTATTGTAATTATCTCTTTCTTGTAAGTGCGCGTGGACTATACCTTTTCGTAAATATATTGCGAAAATCACATCTAGTCTCTGAGGTTGCTACTAGGATAGATCTTTCTACCCTTGTTTACCTGCTGATTGTTCTAGTTCAGAATTATACATTTTCACTAAAAGTAGCATAATTATTAGAAATTTCCAGCATATTGTGATTTTTAAAGAGAGCTAAGAAGGTAAGATTACCCTCCTACTGTAAACATAAAAACGAAACCTAAAGCAAATAGCATCTGGGGAATTAAATATATTAATCCACCATAGCAAGTAGCTAACCAACTAAATATTTTTATACCAGTAGGTACTGCTATAATTAAGGTTGCAGCTGTAAAATAAGCTCTTGTATCTACATCTAAACCCACAGTATACATATGGTGACTTCAAACTACAAAACCTAAAAACCCTATAGATAACATGGCATATACCATACCAAGATATCCAAAAACAACTTTTTCTGAACTAGTGGAGATAATTGTACTAATTATACCAAAACCAGGTATAATTAATATATAACTTTAGATTGATTAACAGAATATTTCTTTCTAGAATCTATTCTAATTAATACTCAAGAATTTTCATTTTTGTTTGGACTTTATCTTAAATCGTAATAATCAAGTTTATTTAATAAAGTTTTAGTTATTTTAGCTATTTTTTTGTATTAGTAGATAAGCTTTTCTTCATCTTAAATAACTTATTTGTTTTCTAGATTGTAAATTAAACATATCAAAATATTTAAGAACATTTTTAGCAGAACCTAAACTAGTAGAATTGTAAAAATAAAGATTATTTCTATGAGATATATTACCTCCAAAATAATCTTTTAATAAAACTAATAATTTTTTATTTTTTTCAATTATTTTAAAATTTAGTGCAAAAAGATCTTTTTTTCTCTCTTTAAAAATTTTAATTTGAAAACTAGCATTATTATCTGAAAATCCTGCAATTCAATGATTATTTAAAACATTTGTTAAATTTAATTTTAAATTAAATTTTTTTATTTCTAAATCTAAATTATCATTTAATATGTTATTAACTACTTGATTAAGTTTATTTTCCGCTCTTAATTTATTCTCTAGAACATTTAAGACTTTTAAGAGACCTTTTTTATTAGAAATTACGTATAAAAAGTCATTTTTATTTTTTATTTGTTTTACAACACCATAGCCTAATTTTTTTTTTATAAAATAAGCTAAAGAGGCGTCTGATTTATTAAATACAATAACTAAATTTTTATCTTTACTAAAATGACCGTTTCCATCTATTAAACCAGCTAAATAATGTCCAAAATTTTTATCATTAAGAGGTTTAATATGTTTAGAAACATGTATTGATATAGGAGATTCCCTTTCTACAATTCCACTACATATAGTCTCTGAGGATTGTGAAATGTTTCCTGCTGATTTACTAGCTAATTCTAGCTTTTTTACTCTATCTTTTTTATTATACACTGAGTAACTAGAACTTAATAACCAAGTTATTTCAGCAAATGGTAGTGTTAAGAGGCCTTCAACTGTAACCTCTGGGTGACCAAAAAATCAGAAAAGATGTTGATATAATATAGGATCACCCCCTCCAGCAGTTTCAAAAAAAGATGTATTAAAATTTCTATCCGTTAAGACCATAGTAATAGCACCGGCTAACACTGGAAGAGATAGTAATAGTAATATGGCTGTTACTACTACTGCTCAAGCAAACAGTTGTAATTTGTGTAATCATGTACCAGGACCACGCATGTTTAAAATAGTTATAATGAAATTCATAGCACCTAAAAGACTACTTATACCTGATAAATGTAAACCAAAGATAGCTAAATCTACACTTGGACCACTATGGCTTTGTACATCTGATAATGGTGGATAACAATTGTGTTTGTAATCTCATTTCATATTATGAAACTATCATTACACTCAGTAAATCTCTTTACTGATCGGACTATACCTTCATCTTAAATTTAAAGATTTTTAATTATTATTTTTCTTGTATTTTTTTTCTTTTTATTTTTAACATAGGACCTTGCTCAAATTCTATATTCTAAAGATTTTACTCCCTTAAGAGTGTTTCTAAAATAATAAATTATATTTTCAACAGCTCTAGAATTAGTAGTGTCTAATATATAATGGTTATCTATTTCTTTAAAGATTACTTTACTTTTTATATGTAGTAAGCTACGTATTGATTCCAACACTATGCTATCTAGCTTTTGTGTTAAACCAAAACCATGTGTTATTGTTTTAGAATCCTTTTCAGTTAAGTAAAAACTACCCTTTCCTTCTAGAAATCCTACTAATCAACTTTTAGTTATTATATTCTTAATAGAATTTACATTTGTTATAGGTAGCCTAATATTTTTCCATACAGGTGACAAGTAAGTCTTATTAGGTTCAGAAATTCTTATTTTTTCTATCTCTAGATCTTTTTTCTCTTTATTAAAATCCAGATTATTTAATATATAAAGTACTTTTTTAAGCTTCAGATAATTAAAGTCTTTAGTAGTTAAAAGAGGATATTTGTCAAATATAGGTAAGATAACTTGTTTTAAAGTTTTTCTGTTTCTTATAAAGTATTGTACTTTATTACCATCTTTTGTTATAGAGCCTACTCCTAATTCCTTTTTTATATAATTTAAGACTCTTAAGTTGTATGCTGATTGAGTAAGTTTAAACCCTAAATTTCATTTTATATTTCCATTGACTACCTGCTTTCCTATATGAAAATTACCAACTCCATCTGTAAAACCTACTAATCATTGTTTAAATATAATTAAATCATTTTTAAATTTAAGATGCTCTTCGTTAAGTCTCTGATGGCTACTAAATAAACGTTTATTTAATAACCAGGCGTATTGTCTTCTTGACATGCACATTTTTACATACGTAAAAGATTTGTATAAAAAAGTTTGACATGAGTAGTGCACTACGTATAATATAATTATTTGAAGAGTTTCACGCATCGAGAAGAGTTTACTCTTTTCTATATCACTATAGAAAAACTCCTTATCTATTTTAAGAGTTCAACCTGTACCTGGTCCATTTTCTATTAAACTAGCAAAGATAAATAATGAGATACTAGGTATTAATAATCATAATGAAATATTATTTAATCTAGGAAAGGCCATATCTGGACCACCTACTAATAAAGGTAATAAAAAATTCCCGAAACCTCCTATTAACGCTGGCATACGATTTACTCATCTACTTTCATAAATGAACGGACTATATCTTTATCTTTAGGTATTTAATATACCTACTAAGACATTTCACGTGTAGTCTCTGAGGAACCTACTCGATAAGAAATTTTTATCTTTGGTTTCCTGCTGATTGCCTAATCCTTTAAAATGTCACTGTATTCCACTGCTTCTGCGGTACTAGTTTTAAAGTCTCTAAAGGTATCCCAGCATATAGTGAAATAAAAATAAAATATTTCTATTTTACCCGGCCATGCCTTTCTATTTAATCTTTGTATGTGAATTTTCATTTTCCTCTATCCTTTCAAATATTGTCTTATAATTTGTCGATCTCCTTTTACTAAAAAAACTAAATTTTATTAGAGACTAATTTTTTTTCTAACAAATTTAAGATAATATCTATTTAAAAGAAAAAAGTATCTAAAGAAATTACACCTCTTAAGGTTTTATGATGTATATTTATCATATTATACATAGATTGTTTTTACTTAAATATATATAATAAAGAAAAGTCTTCTATGTTATACATATAGACAGAAAGACCTCTTTGTTTACGCAATTTATTTATTCTTTCTTCATGGGCTACTAAATATACATTTAAACTTAAAAAATGAATCTTACAATTTAATCTAAACTAGTCTTTATTATATAGATAGTTAAATTTGCATTATTAAACCCATATTTATGCTTTAGTTTTTAGTCTTGAAGGCTTAAAATAACAACTTATTCTGTTATATAGATTGATAGAATGTCCTACATAAGCATGTTTATTATCTTCTCAAACGTAAACACCTTTTTAGCTACTTTAAGTAGAAAAGGATTTTCTATGTATATTTTAGTATCTTTAGAGATATTATCTTTGTTATTATTGTTATTATCATCTGTAATTTTTATATTATCTTTGTTATATTTGTAGATTGAGGGGTTTGAATGGAAATTACGATTAAATAGTATTCTTTTATCGACCATAAAGAATATCATTATAATAGCATGACTAGTAATTATAGCGTTATATAATTGATTATCTGCTATATATTGAACACCTGGTCCAGATAACTCTAATCTTATTAAAACTGAATAAGCCATACCTATAAGACCTGACAATAACGCAAACATTAAGTACAGAATCCCGATATCTTTAGCGTTAGATGACAGAAATCATCGCTCATACCACATTACTATAAGGAGATATCCTTAAACAACATAGAACTGTGCCTATGCAATTTAACAGGCTAAAGGTAGAATTTAACAGGTAGAATTTAACAAGGTAAAGAGATCTTGGATATATTGGGTATAGCCTTAACAGGCTAAAGCTATATTGGAGAAAAGCTATATTGGAGAAAAGAGAGAACAAGGTAAAGATATAGTGGACAACAGGCTAAAGATATAGGGGAGATAGTTTAACAGGCTAAAGAGATAGTGGACATAAAGAGATATTAGGTATAGCCTTAACAGGCTAAAGAGATATTGGGTAACAGGCTAAAGAGATATTGGGTATGGTTTAACAGGCTAAAGAGAGAAAAGAGAGAGAGAAAAAAAATTAAAGAAAAGTAGAAGGAAAGAAATTAAATTAAATAAAATTAAAGAAAAGTAAAAAAACTTTTTACGCTTAGCTTTACGCTTAGCTTTACGCTTAGCTTTACGCTTAGCTTTACGCTTAGCTGGGTAAAAATATTCTTGGTTTACATTACCTTATGTAACACCACTACTTATTTATCTCCCTGTGATGGATTTATCTTATCAGGGTCATACCCTAATATATCTGTAATACTATATTCGGACATAGCATCCGGGTCGTTACACTCCTCACAAATACAGCAATGACAGTCATTACACAATCTTGCTATACTATTTTCATTAGGAAAAAGAGGGTGACTATTATCATTATCACAAGGGAGATCTTTTGGAACATCAGAGCCATTATAAAATTCTACACTATTATGATGTTCACAATTTATCATTTTTTGTTTTCATTCGATTTCTGTTTGTAGGTTTTGGTTGCTACTAGAATTATCTAGGTTGCTACTAGAACTAGAAGCATATACTAATGCTGTATCATCAGGACCTGGACCACCACCTCCACCTGATGATTCTCCAGATGATCCTGAAGATACTTCTGGTCCTTTACTACCACCACCCGTAAAATATAATAGATGTTCAGAAAATTGTGTTATATCTAACATAACAATTAACAATATTAGATTATAAAATAGCCATAATATAGTTATGATATTACTAAGTCCAATTTTAAGAATAATTATATAGAGATTAATTTGTAATCTACATAAAGAAAATAACATAAAAACTTTTTCTATGTAAAATCCAAAGGATACAATATTGGAATGCAAACGTAAAGATGTATAGGTATGGGGAGAGAGTGAAATTTGCCTAGTTCCTACCACTAATGCTTTTTTACCTAATTCGTATACAAAACCTAACAATATACTAGTAAAGTATATTAATATTACCGTTAAACCATTACCGCTATTACTATAGAAACTTACCACATACGGGTAGATTAATAAGATTTCTAAGTCAAATAAAAGAAAAAGTAAGGCATATATATAATATGTAATTTTAAAGGCATTTCTGGACATTTCTCTGAAGGAGCTAAAACCGCATTCAAATTGAGATGATTTTATTGGGGTATAATTACGTTTGGAGAAAAAAAGATTAAATATAAAGAGAAAAAAAATTATAAAAGTTATGGCGCTTAAAAAGTATATCATGAAATAATCTTAAGATAGAAGTTATAACTAATGACATTATTAAATTTTCAAATAAAAAATTGTTAGATTTAAGTAAATTACCTCTGAAAGATTAAATTTACAACTAAACAATTTTTAAAAATTGTGAGTATGACCAGAGAATATCCGATTCGAACGGATGAAAATAATAAGGTTCAAACTTACCGCCTTAAGCCTCTTGGCTAATTCTCTTTTTTTTTGGATAGAGATAAACTGATTTAGGTAGTTATTTATATACTTAATAAAGATTAAATATAAAACTTCAAATTTCAATTTAAAATATTCACTGCTATACTTACAAAAAATTTTAATTTATTTATAAAGTAATTAACTTCAGACTTTCCGATATCTATCACAGATATTCACTGCTATACTTACAAAAAATTTTAATTTATTTATAAAGTAATTAAAAAAAAAATTATAAAAATAACCAAAAAAAATAACCTAATACACCTATATAAAAAAAATAACCTAATTTACCCATTTAAATATATAAATTGTAATAACATAGAGACCTAATTTAGATAAACTAGTACTTAAAATAGTTAAACTTTTTCTTGTAAATTTATAATAATTGTTTTTTCTAGTACTTTTTTACCTTTTTAAGCTGTATTCTATCACAGAGCACCACTACTTATATATTAGAGATAGTGTTGTCAATAGAGTATCCGGACCAGCGTATAGGTCAAGGGCCCACGAAAGATGTATTTATTGTGATCTTTATTATGGATTATTAAGGGAAAAAAGCATTTATATTTTAGATTTAAAAAGAAATTTTTTTATCAGCAGACGCTTTACGCCTTGCCTGTAGAGATCTTTTGTTTTTATCTTTTACTTTTCTCTTTTAGAATTGGTTTTCCTTGTTTTTTGCATAATGTCTTTTCACGCTGGCGCTTGTGCGGGTGTCTCCTCTTGTTCCTCTACAGCTTGTGCCTCTCCAGCTTGTCCAGATCCTGTTCCAGATTCTCCTGACCCTCCATATTCTCAAGATCAGATGGATAACAATCAAAAAACAGATTATCATGATTTAAGGTTGTTTTGCTTTTTAAGGATCTTTTTCAGGTTCTTCTGGTCCTTCATTATCTTCTCAATCATGTTTATTTGTAGGAGTTCAATTAGTAGTTTTACCCATAAACTCTTCAATTAAAAACATAATAATTAAAAGCACAAATACTCACAAAAGCATCTAAAACGATGTAAATATCCTTTATAAAAAATGCAGTTGCTGCTAAAGAACACGCTACTCAAAACAAAAACTAAAGCAATATAAATATAATGATAATCCTCATTATCTGTTAAGGTAATTAAAAAATTAACCTCTAAAAGTAGAACTTAGGATATTTTTTATATAATTTTGATATGACATAAAAAAGTTTTTTATATAATAAACGAACTTTGTAAAGAACAATAAGGCAAGTTAATCATAAAAACATTCTTTTTTATTATTAAAGAAAAAATACCAAAAAGAATAATAAAAACTACTTGATGATTTAGAAAAGAAATTAAAAGATAGAATAAAAATCCTATTAGAACATAAAGAGCGTAAATTGTAATAACATAGAGATCTAATTTAGATAAACTAGAGCTTAAAATAGTTAAACCTCTTTCGAGTCCAAATGGTCCTGTTAACTCTACAAAACCTTTATCTAGTAACTTAGTAGTTTGACCTCCTAATTTTAAAACATAGTTAGTAATATATCTGTTATAGAAAAGCTCAATTAAAAAACGTAAATTAAAGAAACTGAAAACACTATAACCTATTTTTGTATACTTAAAATGAATTAGTAATAGAGGTGTTAACTCTAAAAGAATAATAGAGATAATTGTTAACGACACGGTTAATATCAAAGGTAATAACTTAAACATAGTAGACACTCCAAACTCTGTGTTAATTAAATTTTCATTAATAGGGTGCATAAACAAAGCATTGTCCGCGAAAAATGCTGAACCTATTCCAATAAAGATATCTTTTGTAATATAACCAAAAACTACTGAAAAGATAGCTAAAACTATTAAGGGTAAGCTCATAAAGATATTACCTTCAAGAATATTACCTTTATAATTAACTAAAGACCCATTAGGATTTGATATAAAAGTTAAATACAATACTTTAACAGAATATAATGTAGTAAACATGGCCCCTATAGTAGCTACAAAGTATACAGATATACTAGAAAAACAGAATTGTCCGTACAGAGATTCTAGTATAAAATCCTTAGAATAAAATCCTGTCATAAAAGGAAATGCAACTAAACTAAGTGAAGCTATCAACATAACACAATATGTAAGAGGTAAAAATGAAATTAACCCTCCATATTTTCTAAAGTCTTGATTATCTGCTACAGAATGTATTACAGCACCAGCACCTAAAAACAATAATGCTTTATAAAAAGCATGATTTATTAAGTGAAAGAGAGCTACATTGTAACAAGATAAACCTATAGCTATAACCATCATACCAAGCTGAGACATTGTAGAATAAGCTATAACTTTTTTAATATCTTGTTGGAATAAACCAATAAGAGAACTAAATACAGTAGTAATTGCACCTAATCATAAACATAATAGTAATACAGTACTACTATATTCTATTAATGGTGAGCTACGCATTAATAAATATACACCTGCAGTCACCATAGTGGCAGCGTGTATTAATGCACTCACCGGTGTAGGCAAATGTGTTTATTCTCGCTATATATACCTGATATATATACTAATACGGCAAGGGCAAGAACTCTCAATAACTCTTATTATTGTTCGGACTATATCTTCAACATTATTTATTAATAGATTTACAGATCATTTAAAGGTTATTTTTTTATTACTAATTGTCTTACTTTTTCGTCTTATGCATGCAGATAAGCTAATTTTTTGTTTTAAATTTATTGTATCCATTATCGTAAGTTATCTAAAAATTTTTTATTAGATATCTAAAATTTTTATTAGAAAAACATCCTTAATCATAATTAAATCCATGCGAATCTAAAACGTTCAGATTGTATTTTTGATTATAGTTACAATGTTTCCATTTTCTTCTTTTGTCTCTCAATCTATAATGATGTGTGTTACCTGTTTTACTTTGTTGTGCATCTTTACTAGATTATGTGACTTTAAACTCTAAAGATCCTCTAGATCTCCTCTCCTATCCTTTAAATCTATCATCATAAACAGAAGTTGCTTCACATGTAGTCTCTGAGGAATTTCCTGCGGATCGTCTCTAATACTAGATTTTTCCGAATTATACATTGTATAAAGAGGACTAGTACATAAAAAGATGTTCCCGCATATAGTGAAGTTTAAGGAGAGCCCTTACATAAAACCCTCCATCGCCATAGGTAATCAAACATGCAATCCAACTTGAGAACTTTTAGCCATAGCACCTATTAATAAACATATACCTATTATAGTTATAATATTTTCATTTAGATAAGGTGCTAATGAAAATACTGTAGAGTAATCTAGATTCAGTTTTATCATAGTTTTTCAACTATGGCTGGATTAAATCTTCACCCTTGTGTAGGGGTATAACGTATAATCTCTGAGGATCCTACTTAATTCGTTTCCTGCGGATTGTCCATTTTCTATTTTTTTTGATCTTTAAAGCTTGTGTACATAATTTCCACAATGTCTTACAAAAAAACTTTAGGAGTTTCCCGCATACAGTTATATAATTATTAACAATATTACTACTGTTAACGGCAATACGTTTAGTACGTTAACTCATCCAAATCATAGTTTTTACGTTTGTTTTTTAAATTATTTTTTATCTCATTAATCTCTTTAAGCTTACTTTCAGATAGTGCTCCTATTTTTAAATCTTGTACTTTACATCAATCTTTATAAGACAAATATTTAGAAGAATATAAACCAAATGAATCAAAATAATTACGTACTATAATATGACTAGCTTTATTATGTGCAATAGCCATAAAAGAATAATATGTTTTATCCCCTTTAGATCTAGTTCTAGTATAAAGATTTACAGAAAAAAATTCAGCTATTTTTGTCATAATATTAAAGTAACTTAATGAGTTTTTTTCATTATTATTATCATAATTTTGTTTTACTTTAATACGAAAGAAAGTTTGTACATTAGTGTTTATTTTTTTAGTGTTTTTTCTATTATAAACTACGATAGAAAAATTAGCATCTGCATCTGAAAACCCTGCTAATCAACTATTACTATTTAAAGGTGAATTATCTATACCCAATAAAGGCATTGAGACATTATCCTTTTTATTTATATAAATGATAGCCCTATGCAATGCTTCTATTTTAGGAGTACGCATTTTACCGTTTATTAAATTAATAATTTTTAAAACCTCTTTTTTAGATAATATTTGTAATAAGACATGACCTGCTTTTGATCTATCTATTACTTTACCAATATTTAAAAAATTACTTAATTTAATTGCTAATGGTTTATCTTTTATGTTAAAAACAATGATAATTCTAGGTGTAAATTCTTTTTTATAATTTTCATTAGATGTAGCTAGATGACCATCACCTTCTATTAACCCTGCTAAATAAGAACCTATGTCAAAAACTTTGTTATGTAAATAATTAAAAGACAAATTCGAACTTGATTTTTTAGAGTTTTGTACTATTTTTTTACCAAAAGTTCATAATATTACAAATAAACCTACTGTTAAGCCACAATCACCCACTCTATTAGTGAAAAAAGCAGCAAGAGAACTCTGATTTGCTGCTATTCTAGTGAACCAGAAACTCACTAATAAGTAAGAACAAACACCTACTCCCTCTCAACCTACAAACATTAATAAAAAATTATCAGCAGTTACAAGTATGATCATCATAAATGTAAAAAGGCTTAAATAACTAAAAAATCTTTGATTGTGCATAAAACTAAATTTATCCTATAATTGATTGTGTATATATATATATATACAAAGAAACTAACAATGGTTATTTATCTTCTAAATCTCTACTCTTATTCATACCAAGTTTAATCTTTTTTATTGATTGTATACCTTGAACAGTTAAATGTAAACGATTAGTCATTAAGCTGTGTATTTTACATCAGTCAATTAAATCAGAATACTTTATACCTATAATAGGATATGTTTCAAAAAAAGGAATAACCTTAGTACTAATGTCCATAAAATCTACTACTGTAAAAGATAATTCTGATTTTCCTCCATAATTATATATTTTACCGCATTGAAGAAAATCTCTTATTTTTTCCATTAGCTTAATATCTCTATCATGTTTAGTTATTCTAAATCTTAAATTTACTCTTGATCCTAGTTTACTAGTAGTTGTAGGGATACGAACATCAAAATTACCTTTAGCACTAACAAATCCTGATAATCAATGTGATGTTATCAAACTATCATTTACATAAGGTCTTTTAACTGGAATATAATTAGAAAATTCTGATTTAAAGATATCAGATAACCCCAAATTCATTGAAGCTTTTAGATTAATAATTTCATTAAGTCCTTTAGAAGTTAAATGATCTTTATTTTTTACTAGATTAAATACTTGTTTAAATAATAGATAGTCTGCACATTTTTGAGTACGTAATGGATATTTATCAAGATGAGCTATTAAAATTTCTCACCCTTTTAAGGAGTTTATGGAATAATTAGCAATATCTCGTAGATTAGATATATTAATAGAACCAACGCCTTGTAAGTATTGCTGTAGTGAATATAATAGATTAAAATCTTTTATAGGAAGTCCTATTTTAAACTTTAATTCACTACGTCATCCCAACGTACGTTTTTTGTCTTTAGTTAAAATAATACTAAATGAACCTTCACCATCTATTAATCCAGTTCATACTTCGGGATTTAGTGAAAAAGAGTTAGAATTTGTACTACAATCGAATTGTTTAGACGGGTTTTTAGTAAGGGTATTGTAATATCTTTTAACGCAAAAGTGATAAGGGTTTAAATTATTACAATAAGGACTTCTATCTCTATCTTTCTCAAGACCCTTTAGAGTATACCTTAAACCAGAAAATACTGGTAGACTACCATCTACTCGTTGCTCTTTTACAAGAATATGTTTTGATCTTCTTGATTTAGATCCGCGATTACCCATTTTACTTTCGATCATCTTTTGACTTATTACCGTTTCTGAGTAATTAATTCAGCCACTTACATATTTTCATATATAGCTTGGTATCAAAAGCTTTAGAATTTCCCCGGAATTTGATAGTTTATCCCCACTTCCTATTAAAAGGAGATTATGCTTACCCCAAGCACAACATCAAGGATCATGACTCATATAACCTATAGAATATATATGAACTAAACAAGAAATAATTAATACAGGTAATAGCATACTAACTGTTAATGAATCAAAATTAAAAGCTCAGAATATATTAATATCTTCTAAATCAATTCATTTAAATAATCTAATAGTAACAGGAAGATTATTCATACCCACTTCCAAAAATGCTATTACACTTAAGATAGTTGTAATAATTATACAACTACATGTTATTATTTGTGACCCTGTTATTCCTACTATTCTACCAAAAAATCCTGAAAAGATTGAACCAATTAAAGGTAATAAAATTAATATTAAATACATTATAAAAATTCTTCTATGTGTAAACGTCCTCTCAATCTATAATATGCTAATAATATACCTAGCCCTATGGCAGATTCTGCCCCAGCAACGGTTATTATATAGATAGCAAAAGTTTGTGCTATAACATCATCAAAACCTAATGAGTTTAATAAAATTATAAACGTAACACTTAAAAGCATTATCTCTATTGAAATAAGCATTAATATTACATTTTTTCTATTTAATACAAAACCTAATATACCTATTAAAAATAATATTAAACTTAAACTCATAAAAGTTTGTATCTGAGGAGATAATATAAACCTAAAAAAAGTAATTTTTAATGAATTTTTTACATACTTTTTATCTAATTTATAAATTAAAATAAATTTATATTATTAGTTATAATTTCTAAACTATATAATATACAAGGTACTAAAGCTATAAGAGCTATTACTACTGGTAATAGAATAGTTCAACAAAATGACATAAGCTGGTCAAAACGTATTCTAGGAAATGATGCTCTTGCTCATATAAATACAAATACTATAAGACAACTTTTTACACCTAATAATATACCATTAAATAAACCTTGTAGAGTAAATTGTGAGATAGTTGTAATATTATAAATAAAGGGGTTAAAATCACTGTTAAAATAATTATGTAATGTTATACTTAAATCAGTAACATTATATAAATAACCACCAAAAAATAAAATACTTATTAATACACAAATCAATACTATACTACCATATTCAGCTAAAAAAAATAATACAAAAATTGAACCTGCATGCTCTGTCATAAAACCACTTACAAGTTCTGATTCAGCCTCTGCTAAATCAAATGGAGCTCTATTAGTTTCAGCTATTGCTCCTATTAAAAATAATAAAAAAACTGGTAATAAAGGAGAAATAAATAAAACACTTTTTTGATATTCAATAATTACATTTAAATTTAAGCTTCCTGATAATAATATTATTAATAATATAGCTGAACTCAAGATAAGTTCATAACTTATAAGTTGAGCTGTACTTCTAAGCGCAAGTGGACCATATCTTTATCTAAAAAGTGGTTAAACAAGATTAAATTTCGTATTTATCCCATTTATCTTTAAAAAGTGTTCAACTTTTTGCTAATAGAGGACTACTGAATTCTGAAGCCTTGTGAGCTCCTATTTCTTTTAATTCATAGCATCTGGGTATTAAATGTAATCTATTTTTCTTCAAAGATCTCGAAGGAGATAATTTAAAATACTCTATTAACTTTAGAATCTTTTCTTTATTTGATAGAGATCATTTAAAACTATTATTAGTTCTATCTATATATATCGAACCACCATATATGTCTAGTAAGGGTTGTAATATTTCACGTGTTTTTTGGGTTAAAGTTATGGATAGTTGACCATTGTTATTGTTTAAAGTTACTGTACCATTTGCATCAAAAAACCCTGATAATCAACCATTTTCAGAGTTTAATTTTTCAGAGTATTGCAAAGAGATTTCATATTTTAAACAAATTTTATTTAATTGCATCAACCTTGTAGAATTCCTTATTTCTCCGTTTACATCTTTAACTAACGCTAAAAAGCCTTGTTTATGACGTAAACTGTACCTTAATGCTTTTTTACCACTTACAAGTTTTACAGACCCTCCATAAACATTTTTTATTATATATAAAGCATGTTCATCTCTAATATCCATCGTAATTTCTAAGCTAGCATAACCTTTTTTAGTTAAATGGAAATAACCATCTCCATCTATTAAACCAGCTAGTCATTGATTTAATTTTTTATTATTTTTACCAGGATTATTAGGATGAAAGATTACTTTTTTTTTAGATAACAAACGTATGGCCTCTGAAGTTCCTACTAGCGAGTTAGACGCGTTGGTTACTTGCGGATCGTCCTTCTTTATTAGGATTTTTACTGTAGAGCCCTTAATAATAGGTGTTACATCTAAAGTACCTTTTAAAGTAAATTGTTTCCAGAATTTCCCGCTTATAGTTTGTTTTATCATATCGAGAACGGGCCGCTTCGACCCTAAAAAAGCATATTTAGAATTTGCCGATCAACCTGCTAATAATATACCGTATGTAGATAAAGAAGACATAGCTAAAAGATATAATATACCTAAACTATAATCAAACATACTTATCCCTGTCATAAAAGGTATTACAGCATATCCATATAATGAAAACATTATAGTAATTAGAGGGCCAAGAAAAAATAAGAATACATTAGCTTGACTAGGTGTTACATATTCTTTTAATAAAAGCTTAAGAGCGTCAGCAAAAGCTTGTAATAATCCAAAATATCCGGTTGAATTTGGTCCAACTCTTCTTTGCATAGAGGCCATAGTTTTTCTTTCTAGAATCGTAACAAAAGCTACAGATAATAAAACAGAAAAAACTAACATTAATGCTTGAGAAAAAATTCTTTTAGATTTAAATAATTTAGATTTAAATAAATATGCAAAAAATTATTTCCTAAAAGATCTTTAATTAAAATTTTAAGTATTTACAAAAGATCTAAATCTATAAAAATATTTACAAAATTAATAAAAAAAATCTCTCTGGCAAAGCCTGGCAAAGCCTGGCAAAGCCTGGCAAAGCCTGGCAAAGCCCGGCAAAGCCCCCTTTAGGGAATTATATTACTTATTCGCGTAGTTACTACAATAATTTTTTAAGATCTTTGAGATTTGAACTCAAAACCTAATGCTTAAAAGGCACATGTTTTACCATTAAACTAAGATCTTTTATGTCGAAGTGATTCGAACACTTATAATTAAATACCAAAAATTTACAACTTACCTATTAGTCTACGACATATTTACACTTATATAAAGGAGCCCAGTGTAAGTATTGCACTTACTTATACTGATTACAAAACAGCCACATTACTTTTATGCTAACCAGGCTTATAGATAAAAGTAACAAATTTATTGCTCAATATAAGATTCGAACTTACAGCCTTAACATCTTCAGAGTTCCGCTCAACCAATTGAGCTTATCGAGCTTTATGGAGATATCAGGCATCGATCCCGAAATATCGAAATGCAAATTCGCAGTTTTACCAATTAAACTATATCTCTTATAGATATACTAACCCAAACGGGATTTGAACCCGTGTTTCAATAATGAAAATATCATGTCTTAACCTTTTGACGATTGGGTCTTTTGTCTAGGGTTCCTTATCTAGGATTTGAACTTAGATACAGATGTCCGTAGCATCTTGCTCTACCCTTAAGCTAACAAGGAAAAAAGGGTTTCTTCCTTATCTAGGACTTGAACTTAGATACGGATGTTAGAAGCACCCAACTCTACCATTGAGCTAATAAGGATAAGGCTAGAATGGCTCGAACACTCATTTAAGCTATTATGAATAGCTTGCTTTACCTATTAAACTATAGCCCTTTTAAAGTTATTATTGTTTACATTGATGTCATGTAGCGACCACTCTGCCCAATAACACTTGTTACTCCCTAAATCAAGATAAACGCTTATTACTAGGGCTTAAATATGTTTATAATCTACTGTAAACACCAAATTAAAACAATCTTTAAATTTTTTAATAAAATAGTCTGCAATAAAATAATCTTTAATAAATAACTAATTATCTTAATTTTTAGACCTCGACCTAGACCTCTCCTGACCTCTCCTCTTGTAACATTTGTTCGGACCAGTTTTATTTGTCCCTGAATTATTCATAAAAGCAAATTTATTAGACTTCCATAACCATTGGTGTATAAAAAATATAACTAACAAAGAAATCATCTTATCTCTTTCTACTATCTCGTGCATTAACTATTCTCTAGTAAAGTAATAAAAATATTTAATTTTTTCTTAAACAAATTAAAATTCAAATTTTTTTTACATCAAAAGATAAAACCTCCAAACAAGGTAATAAATACAACAAACACACTAAAAAAAGCATAGTAAATTAGGAATAAATAAAAAAAAAATAATGAACAAAATTCCACAAATTAGTTTTAATTTAGCTTTAGTAATAAATTTAGCTTTAGTAATAAATTTAGCTTTACTACTAGTTTTAGTGCTCCACTAAAATTAGCTTTACTACTAAAATTAGCTTTGTTATAGGGTACAAGCGATAGGGGTTAGATGTAGCTCTAATACAAGTAATAGGGTTAGATGTAGCTCTACTACAAGCCATAGATGTAGTTTTTATACAAAAATTAGTTAACCTTTAGTACTCTTTTTTAGTGGTAACCACTGTTTAAACCATCATTTATATAACAACAAGATAATACTATAAAAACTTGAGCTTGTATGAATGCAATACAAAACTCTAAACCAGAAAAAGCTATTATAAATGTTAAGGGTAGTAACCCTATTATTAAACATAAGAAGCTAAAGGTCATTATTTTATAAGTGAATCCACTTAAAATATTAAGTAACATATGACCACTTAGAATGTTAGCAGCTAATCTTAAACCTAAAGAAACACATCTAGCAGCATAAGAAATGCATTCTATTAAAACTAATAAAGGCGCTAAAACTAAAGGACAACCTGCTGGCACAAATATACAAAAGAATTTTAAACCATGCGTTAAAATACCTAATATAGTAGAACCTAATACAATAGTAAAGCTAAGGAAAAAGATTAAAGCAAACTGACATGTTATAGCAAAACTATAAGGAATCAATCCTATTAAGTTATTAACAAGTATAAATGTAAATAAAGTATACATTAATGGGAAGTATCTTTGCCCTGTAGGCATTTGACCTTTAACTATCTCGAATATTGTATCATAAATAATTTCTTTAACTAATGTTAAACAATTATACACTACATTTAAAGTATTAGTTAACAAGTTTAAATTAACTATAGAAATATAAAGAGCTATTGCTAGATATATTAATATATTTGTAACACTAAAATTTAGATCAGATAGTATAGGAAATTTTAGAGTTATAAAATCTCTTATTTCAAATTGCTCAAGTGGTGAATGTACGTAAATAATTTAAATGTTTATGACAGAAATTAATTTTTTACAACTAAAAGTAGATAAGTATAATATCTAGTTTACAATAAAATTAGTACTTTATACTTGTTTAATTAAAGCCTATTTAAACTATTATTACAGAAGATAATAATAATTATTCGTAATAATCTATTACGTCTATTTAAAGAGTATCTTAAAATAAATTTCATGCCTATATGCATTCAGCATTTATTAATAATTAATATAGTGTTTCTGCTATGCTTATTATAACGTTTTACAACGAAAACGAGTAGCGTTAAGCAGCAGATAAACCATGGATTAACATCTCCAACTCCTTTCGTACGAAGGGGCTGTTTTTATTTTACTCTAACTGCCTCTAGAAGATAGAAACCATACTGTCTCACGACGTATTAAACCCAGCTCGTGTAACTCTTTAATCGACGAACAGTCGAACCCTTCATGGCTCTTACGTTCATGTGGATGAGTCAAGCCGACATCGAGGTGCCAAACTGCGCACCCAATTTGTACTCTCCGGCGCAATTAGCCTGTTATCCCTAGCGTAGCTTTATTCGTTAATACTAGACCTTTCCTTTAAGCATCTAGTGATCATATGCCCCGCTTTAAGCGACTGTATGACTTGTAAATCAATCAGTAAAGCAAGATTAAGCCGTTAAACTTTTTTTGTGTATAAAAAATATTAAATTAAACAATTTAATTTAATACTAATAACATTTTTATAAATATTATATCACAGCTATTCCCCATATAGCTAAATTCTTACTAAAATTAATCTAAAATAAAAAGGTTTTTTGTTGAATTAGATAAATATATCCGATAACACATTAAAAACCTAAACTTTTACATTTTTGGATTCACGCAGGTACTTTTTATGCGGACTTTGCCCCGAATAAACTAACTGCTAGCTATTTACCTTTTTGTACATTTAAATAATAAATGAAAAAGATTTAATCTAAATAGAAAATAAAGGTGTTTCATTGTTGCTTAGTCAACTACCTTTTCTACTAGTATTTTATAAATAGAAAAAAATAACTAGTAATAGTAAAGCTGCAAAGGGTCTTCTCGTCTATCTAGAAGTAAACAGTATCTTCACTGCTATTATAATTTCACTGAGTCAATTATTGAGACAGCTGTTGTATTGTTGTACCATTCATGCAAAGGCCGCATTTAACGGTCAAGGTATTCCGCTACCTTAAGACCCTCATCGGTAAGGCCGCCATTGATTGGGGGTTCCAATATAGATCAGATTTTTTCAAATCTAAAAATAAATTTGTCCAGCCAATAGAGGGCAGGCTTCACACTCAATACTTCAACTTATAGTTTTTGCAAAGTGCTTTGTTTTAATTAAACAGTCATACAACATCATTATATGTTCTCTCTTTCTATAATAGAAATGATTCACCATATCCCTAAGTTACGGAGACAATTTGCCGAGTTCCTTAATAATTGTTATCTCAAACGCCTTCATATTCTCTACTAGTTCACTTGCGCTAGTGTTTAGGTACGGTATTATAATTTTCCAGCACATATAGTTATCCATCATTCAATTTTTTTAAACAAAATTTAGAGACCGATTTAATTCCATGAACTTTAGGCGGAGGATTTGATTTTCCTTTTTTCGTTACTCATGCCAGCATTATCACTTGAATTAAAGAATATTATTTCTATTCATGTTTTTCAACGCTCTGCTACCCAAAATAAACAATTTTAAGTTTATTATTTATTTTGACAAGGTTTAGGTATATTGCTTAAGATCCGTTAAATTATCAATGCTTTAAACTTTTTACCAGTGCTCTGTTACGAGGTCTTCAAAAAATGGCCGCTTCTAAGCCTATTTCCTAGTAGTATCTGAAAAAAAACTCCTTCTTTTTTCACTTAGCAATAATTTTGGAACCTTAAACTCTTGTTCTGGGCTGTTTCCCTTTAGACATATTACCTTATCATATTATGTCTGATAGTTTAATAATTACCATTATCCTTTCGAGATCAAAAACTTACTGATAAAATCTTCACGATCCCCCAATAGATGCAAATTAATAAAAATTATCTTTGCATAAGATTTAATTCTGTACCTGTAATGGTTTTAATTAAACTACATACTCCGGTATGTTTCGCAGAAAACCAGCTAGACCAAGCCAGAATTGTATTTCACATCTTACCACAATTCTTCGGATATCTTTACAACGATAACCCGTTCGAGCTTTTATAACCCTGATTATAGTAATATCGCTTGGTTTCGGGTTTAACACTAGATACTTTTTTAGCCTTACAGCTCGCATCTAATCTTAACTTACTGGCCCATTATACAAAAGGTACGCTTTTATTCTTTTGTTAAAATTAATTTAAGCTGCTTATAAAATTACTATTAGATATATGTTCCCTCACGGTACTTTAGATATTTTTTTGCTATTGCTTATATACTATATTAAGTCTTAGAGGAAGGTTCCCCTATATTAAAACAGTTATAACCATTTTACTTTTAAAAGACTTTTTCCTATTCAGTTCACACCTACTAATGGAATCTCGTTTGATTTCTTTTCCTAAAGCTAATAAGATATTTCAATTTGCCTCGTTTATTAATGGTAAATTTTTACCTAAAGTATTTTACTTTACTTTATAATATATAGCTTATATATTCATAATAATCTCTTTGTATACTTTTCATCTTTTATGATGAGATATCTGATTACATATCCTACTATTGCTTAATAAAAATGGGTTTTTTTTACTTTTCGGGTTATTACGGTTCGAACATAACTAATCCTCAACCCAAATGAGGTGCCTAACCAACCTGGCTCTAACCCGTTAGAGATGATTTTTTCAAGACTCGAACTTGAATAACATCCTTATCAAGAATGCACTTTACCAGTTAAGTTAAAAAACCTCTTAAAGGTTTACATTAATATTAAATACACTAAAAAACATTTTATCATAAAAACACCATGTAATCTTCAGAATGCTTTATGGATAATGTTAAATCTTCAACTTTTTTCACTAGAGATACCATTAGATGTCTAAAAGAGCTAAAGGGTTTAAAAGAAAAGTAAAAAGCAATCTAAGAGAATTTAAAAGATAATTAAAAACTAAAAGAAAGATTAATAACTAGCTTTCGCTTGGCTTGCCATGCTAAAACAAGGCGAAGGCTAAAATGGTTTAAAAAAAGTAATTAATTACTTTTACCTACGATCAAGAACACTCAGGATCGAACTAAGATTTTGAAGTCTGAAGCTTCCTATTTTTCAACTTAAATTATGTTCTTACGGAAAAGAGATGAATTGAACATCTAAGTGTTAATACACAGTATTTAGCAAATACCTTGCCCTACCTATGGCTACCTTTCCTTTTTCGAGTTAAGCCGGGGTCGAACCGACATCTTCTTTCTTGACAAGAAAGCAATTTACCTTTTAATCCATTAACCCTCTACGACTCGTTCTATTTCGTCGGAGAAACGACTAATCTCTACTATATGGCTAATCGAATTCGAATCGATACACTTCGTGTGGAAAACGAACAGTCTGCATTAACCTATAGCCATTATATTTTCCTCTAATTATTAATGGTTTAATTAGAAAAAAATTAAATTTTAACAATACAAACAATTAGTAGTCTAAAGGGACACCCTAAAGGGACAAGTAGGAATTGAACCTCTTGTTTTAATTTGCAGTTAAAATGTAACACCAGCTACTAAACTTGTCCCTGGTATAATTTTATTCAATTGCTACTAGATTAAATAAATATAAATTTATATCTGGTATAAACATAAAGAGTACAATTAGTATTGTAATAATAGAGATAATAATAGTAATACTGTTAGATAATATTATAACAGATTTGTATTTATCTATAGAAACATTAGAACTACTTTTATCAAAAAACATCTTTTTGTTTAAAGCTAAATAATATACACCACCAATTACACTTGTTAATATACCAAACAGACTCATAAATACATAGTTTTTGTCTAAACTTGCAGTTAATACCATCTGTTTACCAAAAAATCCCATTAAAGGTGGAATTCCTAAAAATGAGAAAATTATTAAACTTAAACTTAAAGCCAAGAGAGGATTTATTACAAATAAGCCTTTTAACCCTGATATTAATTGTAGAGGAGAATATTTAAGATTGTTAATTTGTTCATTATCATTATTATAGTTTAGATATACATATCCTATAGAAGCTAATATAACAAATGCTCCTAAGTTACTTATTGAATATTGTATTAAGTAAAAAATGAAAGCTTGAGTTGATTGTAAAGTATTTATACTTAAAGCTAATAATATAAATCCTAAATGATTTATAGTACTATAAGCAAATAATCTTTTTATTCTTGATTGTGTTAAACCTAATACAGATCCAATTACTAAACATAATAATGAACTAATCTTTAAATTATAAATTCAATTTGTACTTAAATAACTATTATTTAAAGATAATGTAAATTCTAAAAAGATAACAAGAAGAGATATTTTTGCTAAAACAGCTAAACAAGTTGTTACTAACGTAGGAACGTTATCATATACATCCGGACTTCAAAAATGGAAAGGTGCTCCACCTATTTTGAATAATAACCCTATAGTTATTATTACCATAGAAATATCTATGTAATTATTTTTAGAAAATAAGTATGTAAAACAAGAATTATCCAAATTATGTAAAAAGAGAAAATTGTTTACACAATATCCTGTTTGAGTTGATAAGTCAAATATTATTGATATATTTTCCAGATTTGTATTTCCCGTATTTATATATAATAAGCTTAAACCTAATAATATAATACAAGAAGATAACCCTCCTAATAAAAAATAAGTTAGACCTGCTTTTGTAGAACTCTCAGAATCTTTATAAATTGTAGATAATAAATATAAACCATAACTTTGTAATTCTAGATCTAAAAAAAAGTTTATTAAATCATTACTTGAGATTAAAAATAATCCACCTAACAGTATAAATAACAAGATTAAACAATATTCAGCTATTTTAAATTGTTCTAAAAGTTTATTTGCTAATAATACTGATTTTAATCCTTTGTTTGTATAAGTTGTTATAGGATAAAAAGAAGTTAATGAAAAAATAATAAATCCTACAAGAAGAATAAAATAACTAAAGATGTTATTATATAAATCATATTTAGTTGTTCCGTTAAATAACGGAATTATATTATTTAACGTATTAAAAAAAAAAGTTTTGGATAATAAATATAAACAACAAATTATCATTAATTGAGATATCCTAGAGTAAATTATAGCATTATCTTTAATATTTGTAAAGGCAATAGACAAAATCATATGTAAAACAGTTAAGATGATCATATTATTGGGTGAATACCCTGATTCGAACAAGGAACATACTGTGCCACATTCAGCTATTCTACCTATTGAACTATATCCACCTAAAAACACGACTTAAACGATTAACACACTTGTGTTTCCATTGTTAATTAATAATGCAAAAATCATTTTTTTTCAGTACAACTAATCTCTAGTTTACATTAACTCAAAAAAACCAACGAAACTCAATTTATCAGTAGAAGATTGTTTTTTCGCTAGGCAAACCCAGGCAAAAGCAGGCAAACCAGCGATAACCATAAATAATCTATTGTAATAATTTTTCGAGTACGCGAAATAGCTGATGTAAACACCTTTTTTGTTTTTATTTTAAGTTAAACATACACAACTTTTATGTATCCGAGAAAGGACTTGAACCTTTATGATATTGTATCAACGAAGCTTAAACTCGTCCTGTCTACCAATTCCAGCACTCGGATTTATTATCTAGACAGATAAAGGCCTTGAACCCTTATGAGCTGATCATGAGACAACTATGTTACCAATTACATTAATCTGCCTATTATAGCTTTAACTATAATTTTATATAAACTTTAAAAGATACCTTTTGTGGGTTTCTTTTCTGTAATTGCTATTATTATTGCACCTATCATTGCTAAGAGTAAAATAATAGTAGAAAAGATAAGTCAGATAAAAAAATTTGTATACACAATATTACCTATACTACTAATATGTGATATTTGGGTTAAATTCCCATCTCAATAAACAGCTGTACTATTTTTTAAAAAATTACTAAAAGATGAAAAGAGATTATTATTAATTAATAAATTAAAACTAGACATTAAGTATGCTGTATTTGTTTCTGAGAGATATTGTATGTTTGTGAAAAAGATATAAATCACTAAAACTCCTAAAGCTAAACTATTGCTTGTATTACTTGTTAGTTCTGAAATTCTTATATTAATTAACATTAATATAAATAAAAATAATATTGACACTGCTCCTACGTATACTAAAATATAAGATAAACCTATAAAATTTATACCTAATAACATTAAATAACCCGACATTATTAAAAAAAGTATTATTAAATATAATACAGAAATTACCGGGTTTTTTGTAATTATTATAAATACTCCTGTTAAAATAGCTAAAGTAAAAATTAAAGAGGTTATTTCTATAGAATAACCTTTAGTATAATATTCAAGAAAAATGTCTAAATTTTTAATTTGTTAACATAATTTAATTCCTAATAATTTTATTATTATATATTAATAAAAGACTTTTTTTTTATTTTTAACATGTGAACGTTAAATTATTAGCAATAAGATTTAAGTCTCTTCTCTAGTATTAGAAGAGCTTATTTAAACAATTATTGCGTAAGAAATAGATGGTTCGAACATCTAACTTTCCGTGTGTAAAACAGATACTCTACCAGTTGAGTTAATTTCTTTTTAAAAAAAAAATGTTTTAAAATATAATTTATCTACTACTATAAAGGCGTTAAATGAAAAAGCAACAAACAAAAGAGCTCTAGATGAAATAAACCAACAAAAGATGAACGGACAAACTAAAAAAAATATTCTATAGCTTGACAAGGTTATTATGGGAGTATTAATTAACTAGGGTATGGACTATTGAAGATTAATCAAATTATTGACTGCATTTTTGTATATCATTGAGCTCTAGATCATAGAGCAAAATTAAAATAGTTTGTAAATTATTTATCACTCTAATTAGGTTTTTTTTTAAGAGTTTTTTCAAACTCTTTTATGCTTCTTTTTTTTTGTTTAGTTAGATCAGAATCATCTGAATGTTCTTCACTAGAATAGTAGCTGGTAGAACTTTCATAATAAGAGTGAGAGTTAATCTCTATTGCATCTGAATCTTTATTAGATAGAGAATTAAGAATAGCCGCTTGCATTTCTTCACTCTCTACCTCTTTATTTTTTTCTTCAGGATTTTCTTCAGGATTTTCTTCTGGATGATTAATCGGGTTATTACCTTCTCCAGTTTTTGAACTCTCACCTCTCTTAGTAGTATCTCTAATAAGCTTTTTACTTTCCGCGAGAGCTTTTTTTATTTGTTTTTCTTCTAAATCATCAAAATACTTTCTTTTCTTAGTTTCAGCTTGTTGTTTTTCAACATCTATAGCTCTTCCTTTACCTTTGTCACGCTTATTACCATCATTATTACCATCATTATTACCATCATTATTATCATCATTATTACCATCATTATTACCATAATTATTACCATCATCACTAAAATGGGTATGAAAATCTTTAATGTTTTCATGTTTATAAAAACCCATAGGGATATCTCTTTTATCTAAATCCATCTCATGGATAAGATAGATAAGATAGAAAACATTTAATAATAATTTTTTAGTTTTGTAAAAAAGAAATGCTATAAACGTTAAAAAAGTTAAATTTAATTTAATCTGGATGATAAGATAGATAACTAAGATAGTTTTAATGATTTCAAAAAGACATATTAAAAACTTAAAAAAATTTAAAGATTTTTTATCTAATTTCATCTGAATGATAAGATAGACTACTTTAATTGGTACAGATATACATGCTACAAACATTAATAAGTTAACCCCCCCCTCAGGTGATAAGATAGCACTCTTTAAATTATTCTACCTTTTAAAGTTAAATTAAAAATGTCTTAAGCATTTAGATCTGGTTAAATCCACTAAAGATTAGATGTAATTAATTAAATTTTTACAAAACTAGAAATTAAATTTTTAATGTTTTAGATATCCCTTACATATGTATATTATATAGAGATCTTTTTAGGTTTATCTTTTACATCTAAAAATTCCAAATTTTAGATTAAAAACTAGAGAGTTGTTAATCTAAAGATAAAGATAAAGAGAAAGATAAAGATAAAGATAAAGATAAAGATAAAGATAAAGAGAAATGTTTATTGTTAATCTCTATGTAAGATAAATATCTATTAATCCCTAATTCCTTTCCTTTTACTAATGTAGTTAACCCTATTAACAAAACTACCAAAACTACCATAACTAGCAAACTGCTTTTGTAAATTCTGTTTATGGCTTTGTTTCTCTGGTGTAATACAAAAGTGTTTTTCTTGTTTTAACTGTTTAGACTGTTGAGGATCCGTGTTCCTTTTCTTAAAGCTACTAAAACCTTTTCTTAGGATGTGTTGGTTCGACTCCAATTTCCTTTTATGATCTCGAGATTTCTTTATCTTTTGTCTATTGTGTTTTTATATCTAATGCTTTAATTTACTTTTGGCTATGTTATTGATTTTTTAGTCTTCTGTTATGGGTTGTCAATATACCAATGACACTTTAAACGTTCAGTGTTACGAATTTGATTTATTGGTTTTTGTTTTTCTACTTTATCCTCTTCTTTTAGATACTCGCTCTTCTTTATTCTTAACCCCTTACCTATCCCTTGCTTAAATCTAAATTTTTACATAAGAGACTAAATCTAACTTGAGGTCTTTTTCTTCTAATTCTTTTAGGAAGGAAGAAGAGAATAGTTCTATTACTCATAATAAAGATTATTTATTCTTATAAACGTAAAAATCGTGTGTTGTTTTAATCTTTATCAAATTTTTTATGAAGAGATCTTTTTTCATAATAAATAATCTCTAAATTATTTTTAAATGTAGATTTAACGATGATATTTATAGAATGGTTGCCAGTATTTTTACTTTTAAATATCAATCTGAAGCCGAGATAAAGATTCTTATCCAGAATACTGTTTATCTTATTAATAAGTTTTTATAAATTGGTACATTTTTCATTTTAGTTATCATTTTATTTTATAAAATTGTTTAGATAGAAATATCGTTAAAGATTTCTCTATTTAGGAGATCTTTTATTAGATATCTCTCTATTTACTT
>JAOTJB010110062.1:0-19890 GCA_027123815.1 Erythroxylum minutifolium | reverse complement strand
CCTAAATTAATCCACTAGTTTTGGTTCTAAAAGTTCATAGCGAGGAAGTCTACAAAAACATCAATAAGAATTGGAAATCTATTTTTTATTTTTTTCTTAGAAGAAATTTCGAAATAAAAATCCAAATTTGATCAGTCTGGTGACAATCTACATTCTTCTCATATTCTCCCTCAAAACTACTAATTTGACTATCATATACTAGATGAAAATTTTCTTTTATAACATTCATGACTTTTCTTCTAGAAAACACAGAAAAAGGATGCCTTTCATTGTTTAAAATTGAAAGGAAATATGGAAGAAATAAAACTTTGTTGCATCAGATAAAAAGTAATAATAATACGAAAGTAGTATAACTCACCCAGATAGTTTTTCTAGATGACACACAAGCACCCACGGTGGTTTGATCCTTAGGAGCTCTATTTACAAACGTATGTAAGTAACACTATCAGTCAAGCACAGTCAATAACTCATATAAAACCAAGAAAACTTTGAATGCTTGACATAAGACATAATAGTAAACAGTAAAGCTACTCACTATCTAGTAAAAATACAACTAAGGCAAAGTAGCAGCATTTGTATAATAAGCAATTATATTTAAAAGATGCAATTTTCATTAATCATATTATTACAAAACCATTACTAACTCAACTCCTCCATAGATGGCTCCTGCCTATACTCACTCGACCCACAACTTTACTATAACCTTAATTGAATTCAAGAAGAATGTTTAAATATTCAAATTTATTTAGAACACTCATAAAAACGTCTGTTAATGTATCTAGACTAGCAGAATAGGCACTATAGAGGATGAGATCACTACATCTTACCAAGGAAACCGTTGATTATCTTGTTTCTGAACTTTCGTTGTTTTCCTGCACGCACAATTAAGTTAATTAAGAATAAAGTTTAACACAATATTTTATCTAGTGTTTATTCGTGCAAACAAGATCACAACCGTTGCATTCTTTGTATCTTCCTAGTTCATCCTCTTTAAAATAGGTAGTGACTTCCTTCCTGAGGATATGAATGAAGAAACATCAATAGCACATACGACAAGTGCATTAAAAATATTCAAAGTGATATACACAGACTCATGCCTTATTAATGGAAGTAAACTCTTTGAATTCCTGCTCAGGAAACATTAGTTATCATTCAACCAATTATGTAGTTCAATCCAGTTCTCATCAAAAATAAAATATTGGATCATTTCTAAGAATTAATATTTTGAAAATGATAGATAGTCAAGAAAATGCAAGTATCTGCCATTGTCAGATATGGATTCACAACTACTAATCTCAGAGTTGGCTCTCTGATTATTTGATCAGGGTTTTATAATTTTGAGACCGACTATTTTCAAGACCAGTATGTACTTAATGCACTCATCGCTTAAATTCACAAGAATAAATTAGGACAATGAAGTTACCTCTTTGTGCTGAATGCGCACCTGGAAAGCTTTTATTTGAAGCATCCTTTATGCTTGGCTTATTTAAGAAATGTATAACAATTATATGATTGTGAGTAGTATAATTACAATGGCAACTCATGACACCAGGGCTTTTTGCATTGAACCAACATATTGGATAAGATTGATATTCGTAGAGCAATGCATATGAGTAGATCCTACGAATAAACCTTACAATTTAACCACAATCAAGCCTTTAAAGAAATAAATAAAATGCCTTGTTAATGAAATGACTTTTAAATGTATTTAGATAATGTCCCTTGACATTCTATTTAATGAATCCTAGGTAGATTAGAGCTCCCTTTAGTTTTATGTTTATCCTAAATTAATCCACTAGTTTTGGTTCTAAAAGTTCATGGCGAGGAAGTCTAGAAAAACATAAATAAGAATTGGAAACTCTATTTTTAATTTTTTTCTTGGAAGAAAATTCGAAATAAAAATCCAAATTTGATTAGTCCAGTGACAATCTACATTCTTTTCATATTCTCCATTAGAACTACTAATTTGACTATCATATACTAGATGAAAATTTTCTTTTATAGCATTCATGACTTTTCTTCAAGAAAACACAGAAAAAGGATGCCTTTCATTAGTCACCCACATACAAACAATCATGCATCGAAAGAGTAGCATTTCTACCAGGTCCTAACTAGTTGATGCCGAACCAATAGATAATAATTAATTTGGCCAAATCTATGTTAGGAGCAAAAGTATAAGTTTTAATTATTTACACGGAACATTTATGTTAACAATAGTAATCTCATTTCAGCCAAAGATTAAATTCCTTTTTAATTGAGATACATACTCAGTTTCTTTTCTAATCAGGATCATAACTGTTGTAGGAATTTATATATAATTCAATAACTATTTGTAAAACCCATTTTTGCTTATTGATTAATTGATATTGGAGTACTTCACTCAATTCTTGTCTATTGTTCTATCTTTTTTTTCCTCTTTTTTTCAGCTTCTAAGCTATTCTACAGTTCTATGTTTTTTGTTCAACTTGTTCAGCTGAATTCTGGTTAATAGGACTTGTGTTCCATCAGTATTTCACAACAATAATTCATGTTATAAATGTTTGAACAAAGAATAAGAATCATATAGTCCATTTCAGAAAAACATAGCTTCCAAACATAGCTTGAAAGTTTTTCAGCCATAGAACTTTTTCTCCTTAAAGTCCTTAAAATATAAATGACAAAGAGAATATGAAACGAAACCACTCACAAAAACAAGTGAAGGATAACATATAGTTAGCCTATTTTTGGTAGGAATCTGAAAAAGTGAAATGAGTGTGTAACTTAGAAAGCTTTCTACATGATGATTGAAATATTAAGATAAAAGGAAAATAAAAACTAAAAAGGAAGTAAATTGTTCTATTCATTTAACATGTAATTTGCAGTTCTCCTATTCAAAATTCAAGAAAAGAAAATTCCTTTCCCTAAAAGAAAGAATGGTTCTCCCATATTTATATCAATATAGCACAATTTATCTTCCAAAAAGTAATAATTTCTTTCAAAATTCTACAATCAAGGAGCTATTTATCTACCAATCATCTTAAGAAGAGACAAAGCGAAATTTAATGCTTGCATAATACAAATGGCATCATGAGATAGGAACAAAATGTAAAATAGTACTCTTAACAACTTAACACACCATGTCATGTACAGAGCCACTTACATTGGTTTAGAGGCATCACATGTCATATTTTTGGAATTTTGCTTCGAACATTGCTTACATTAGCCAATGCTTTCCTTCTCACATTTTGATTTACTGAAAAGACCCAATATACAAGTATAACAGAAGCAAATAAAGCAAGAATCTATATTCTAACATTTCAGGCATATATCCTAGATACTAGAGCCATGATGCTGGCCTTTGACCTTCCCCTGAACTTTTGAACATCCCTGTTGTTCAAATCAGAGAAAAAAAATAGAGATAAGTGTTTTACAGAAACAAAACCAAAAGTAAAGTAACAGTTGAATTGTTTAGATATCTTTCTAAAGAAAATGTTATACACTTTTTCATAAACAAAGCCGAAAGTAAAATAACAGTTGTTTACTTTACTTTCTTCTTGGTATCTGAGAAAATTGAAACAAAATTATGTTACTTTTCAAGGGAGGGAGGAAATTATCAAGAAAAGCTGTGAAGGAAGGGTTATTTTGCCTATAATGGTTATTATAATATCAAGTGGATTTTGAAAAGTTGAACAAATATCCATGGGAACGTCTGAAAGTATCAGCACTAACAAATTTTCGGAAGGCAATCATACAAATAGGAAAGCAAGAAAATGAATAATAAGAGTTTCCATATCTACCATAAAGAAACAGAAATCATAAAAAGTGGAAAAAGAAAAAGTCGTCGATTCTCTTCCATATTTTTCTATCCGAGTTACTTAAATTACAAAATGATACATTGAAAAACAAATCAAAACAGATGGTTCGGCATGTGAAATCGAAACTATGGGTACACTAGATGGCGATCTAACCCTAGCGGACTAACTACACAACGAAGAAAAGGAAAAACTAAAAGTGCCTTCTTATCAGAAAACGTTAGAATGAGAAAAGTGGAGTTGTTGATACTGGAGTTACCGTTGCTTTGTTTATAAAAGCTTCTTCTTGTTTATACTGGACTTACCGTTGCTTTGTTTATAAAAGCTTCTTACTTTTCAAGTTTGTTCACATGATTTGTCGCTTATGCCCCTGTATTTCGAATGCTTCATTGTGAACAAACCGCAGACTCCAATGTAATATGGGATAACAAGAAACAGTCTTCTCATCATATATAAACATCACAACTGGAACCAATCAAGTATAGCTAATACTCCATCTTTGAAATAACTCATACTTAACACATTCGATCTCCTTCTAACATACACGTAATTTAAAAATATGAATATTTAATTTATCAACAACCCCATAAATTAGACAAACATTCTCAATATCAACATATATATGGACTAAAGCAACTTTTGTAGGCAAATAATTATAGCACATTCTTTAAAGCAAACAACGTAATTTAAGGGGATTTTTAGGTTCTCTAACTTTCGCCAAAAGCTAGAAGAATTGCTTATAACAAACAATATTCTCTGTCAGTTGATGATAGGTTCAATGGACTTAATAGACACCCCTCCTCTCGAAAGATCATGATAGCAAATGCTCACGTCTTGTGTTCGAAGTGAGATACTAAGAATAAGGTCTTTATCTGTGCTGTTGAACAAAGCCAATATTAATTCTACATTCCGTGTTGAATAACTTGTTAGAAATAGGTCCAATACTCGACAGACTTGTGTTCCGAACGAGGATCAAGGCTAATGAACATATTTGTATTATCTAGCAATTATATATGCCATTGTTAGATATAGATTCATAACTACTAATCTCAGAGTTGGGTCTCTGATTATTTGATCAGGACTTTATAATTTTGAGACCGACTATTTTCAAGACCTGTAAACACTTAATGCACTCATCATTTAAATTTATAAGAATAAATTAGGACAATGAAGTTTACCTCTTTGTGTTGAATGCACACCTCGAAAACCAAACATCTTTGTGTTGAACAAAACCAATATTAGTTCTATATTTTCTTTTACATTTTATCCTTAAGAAAACCAAACATCTTCTATTGATCATGACCAATAACAAAGGCATACCAAATTACTTTTTTGGATGGGCAATCTCTTCTTTACACCCAACAAAGGACATAAGCTTCTTACATGAGCTGGAGTATCAATGCTTAATGAATAGACAAATTTATTGAAATTAATAATCTGACATGATGCCTTTTCGTACCTCTTAAGGATATCATTAATGTTCGTACTTCCTCCTTAGCTTTGATAAAAAAGTAACTATAATCTATAAATAGGAGCTCTGAGATTTTCGGAGTACTTCTGGCAATATTACAACCATGGATGAGGCCTTGATTTTTCCTCTCATCCATCAAAGTAGCTAAACCTTTAACATATACAATAAATAAATATGGGCTCAAAGGATACCTTTGACAAAGGCTTGGTGCAAAAAAATAAGGCCAATTGAGTGTTTACTTTTATTCACCGCGTAGGAGAAAGAGGAAACACAAAGTATCGTCCAATTAACACATCTACTATCAAAAGCATAATTGACCAAAGATACTCTCATTCAATACAGTCATAACCTTTCGACATGTCAACCTTCAAAGCCAAGTAAATGTCCATACGTTGTGATTTTCTTTTTAAGTAACGAAAAACTTCCACCGTTATCATCACATTATCTATTTTCATCCTCCTCACTACAAAAGTGATACAAAATTCATAAATAATTGAATCTAGAACTCGATACAATATGTTAGCTAAAACTTTAACTACAATTTTGTAAGGACTTGACAAAGATAGATGAGCCAAATAATGGTTTCAAATAGTGATAGAATAAGATGACAACCAAGCAACACAGGTCCAATTGATATCAATACCTACGATTAAGCTGAATTTTGGGAAGAATGCATAACTCATCGCATTTAAACCATGGGATTTATCTAGGCACGTATCAAAAAAAAGGCTCCTCTCACATCCTCCAATGAACTTCTCTCAAGTCTCAAGAGTCCCTCATTTTGCTCCTATGTCACCCTTGAATGAACACAATCAAGAATATCACTCTTTTCCTTAGGGTGAATAGAGATTCTAAATAGCCCCCTCATGACGTCCTCTAGCCTATTAGACCAACCACACTAATTAACATCCTTATCTTAAAGCTTAAGCAACTCGTTTTTCCTCTAACATTTTGAAACTAACATGTAAAACAATTTTGTATTGCATTAATTGCCATTCCTTAACAATCTTACTTTTGAGCAGTATTTCTAATATAATTCTTGTTGGTATAATATCTCGTAATGTTGCCTTTTAACTTGAGTTAATTCCTTTAATAACGATAAGACGCTTATTCTAGTGAATAATAAAGTAGTGTATTATCTTATAAAAAGGAATGAACATTATGATTTATGAGTCAAGTCAATTGAATTTAGGTAAATATTATATAGATAAATTTTCTAACACACTATGTAAACATCTAGTTTGTTTTATCTAGAAGTAAATTAAAAAGTGATATTGGAATGTTTTAAAAACTTTTTGGAAATTAAATAGCAAATATCAATGCAAAGAAATAACATTATAACATGAGACACAAGCATTTAGGAATGGTTAAAAGAGCTAATAAAACCCCTAATACATCTAACCATACAAGACAAATTTTCTGAAGTGTAGTACAATATACTTCTTATGCTTGTGCAAGGTTTTCAATTTCTTCTTATAGATTTCATCTTGTTGCCAAATGTGGGGGTACAATGCGTATGAATTTGGTTAGTCATGAGTTGCTCATTTATCACTTGCATAGTGTCACATAATACATAGTCCTTTGCTTTTTCATATCCTCGGAAAGGTCCAATATTCCTTTCTTTTCGGAAGTCAAATAAGTTTAAATTTTACAATATATAATAAATTATAAAAAGTTCTAATTTTTTATAATAAGAATATAAAATTGTAAAAGTTTAGGATATCCAACGTTTTAAAAACTAGATTAGAAGTTAAATCCATAAAACAAGAGATTTAAGGTTTAAAAATTTTAAAAGTTAGTATACCGTTATAAAGTCTGCTAAAAATTGAACAAACTTAAAAATTTAAAACATGATCAAAAGAAATTGTCCTTATCTATCAAAAAATTTGAAGTTTAATTAAAAAAAGATATTGTTAAATAAAAATCAATAATTAATTGGTTTAATTATAAGAACTTAATAATTAATAAAAATTGATCGAATAATTAATAAATTGGTCAGTTTTTAATAAAAAAGTTATTAAAATAAATCGATATGGAAAGTTAAAAATTGAATAAAAAAGTTGGATAGTTCAAAATAATAAATTAAAAAAAGTTATAATTTTTATAATAAAAATATAAAATTGTAAAAGTTTAGACTTAAATCAAGTAATAAATTTGTTTTGAATAATTTATAATAAAATTTTAAAATAATAACCCAACGTGTAAGAAATAATGAAACATTAATAAACCACGTGGTTATTAATAAAATAAAATAAATTGCGAAAGGTATGTATTGACAAAAAGTTCCATACCCATTAGATGAAGAGCATGAAGACCAAGTGTTGTCTTATGCCTACGGAACCAGCATCCCTGCCGTTCCATTTCCAGCCTCTAAATGGCCTCCAACACATCCTACAGACTCGTCGTTATAAGGTTTTAGCATCAGTATCATCCCATTTAAGTTTTTTAAATGCTCTGTTTCCTTTCTTTAATTGCTCAAATTCACTTGCTTTTCGTTATGTGGGTTGCGCAAGGCATGGTTGTTGGATCAATTTGGAGTGCTTCATGATGGCAAGCAGCCTTATCCTGGTGCAATTTCAGCGTGTATGTGAATGATGTTTCTGTTATGGATTTTGCTTTCAATTACTTGCTGTGGGAAGTGACTGGTTTCTTTACTTCTCTGCGTGCTGACAGTAAATAAGCTGGCAAGCACTGGTGCCCAGATGGTGATTATAAGTAATTCCTCGAGACGTGCTTCAACAACAATAGAAAAGATGAAGACTCTTGGATTTGATCCCTCTCTTTTTGTTGGAGCCATCACCAGTGGGGAATTAACCCACCAATACTTGCAAGGGTTCCACAATAATCCGTTCTTGTTTTCACTTGATTGACGATTAATTGATGATTAATGCCATTTTTTTCCTGAAAAGAAGTTCATTTAATGATTTATGTTGTCTGCCATTATACTAGTTAATTAGACTAAGACGTCTTGTGGGATTGCAGTTTATAGGAAGCGTCCGTGTGATTTAAATTTACCTTTTAAAGTCCTTGTTCTTTGATAATTGACAAAACTGATCCTTTTGTCAGCATTTTACACTGTCAGTTATTAGTATAATATTGCAATTGAAAGGATACGAAATTTTTGTTTACTAAAGCAGATAAAGATGAAAGACATAACATGTGGAAAGCAACCTATTTTAGTAATTGTTAAATTCAAGCATAGATGTTCTCTTAAAACAGCAAAACCAATGGGCTTTTGGAGAATTAAAACTAGCTAGTGCTTAGTTTCAACACCTTCAATTGAATGATTCTGGTACATGTAGGAGAGAAGATGATTGGTTTGCAACTTTAGGAAGATCTTGCATTCATTTGACCTGGAGCGATCGGGGTGCCATATCTCTGGAGGTATCTCTGTCAACTCAAGTATATGTGTGCTCATTGTACTGTTTTGGATCTCCCACTCTCTTCGTCCTCCCTTTTTCTTTCTTCGTTTTTGTGGCAAATCTTGAATTTTTATAGTCATTACAATATGAAAGACCTGATACTGTAGTTAATAAAGTTTGAATGTTTTGATCCACAAAGGTTTTAGTAAGTGCAGCAGTTCTGTTTCACATTGATAAAAACATATTTACATAGAATTTGCCGCATGCACCATTGCTAATTTGTTTATCAAAGTTTATGATAGGTTGAGGGGTTTATTTTCTTTTAATTTGGAGATAAACAGAAGTTTTGCTAGCTCTATGTGCGCAATTTGCATAGTTCTGCTCTGAAATGTAATGCTTTTTTGTGCACTTATTGCATAGAATGCTTAACAATTAAAGGAAAAAAGGGAGATTTAAATTTGCTGAAATGAAGTATGATAGGCCTCTAATGACTAAGGTCTATACTCGTAAAAATGGGAAGAGAAACAGGAGATTCAATACGGCTAATACAGAGAATATGGAGCTGCTAACGGATGGGATACTTGGCAGTAGCTAGTTTGTCTGCATGAGGAGAGAATTGGCCTCTCGAATAGCCAAATATCTTGTTTTCATTTCTATCGTTCATCTATTTTTCTCTTTGTTGTCAATGAAACAGTAGTAAATCTGTTGTTAGGAAAGTTACAGCTCAAGGAGCATTTGAATGAATCTTTCTTCTTTCTATAAATCAGACTAGTTTTGTATTTGCAGAGCTACGAAGCATGGTTCCTAACAAATTGGTATCAGAGCCCAGATCTGGGTTATGGTCGGCACTAGGATGGTATCTAGGGTCGATGAATTAGAGAAGGAAATGCACGAAGTGTGTGGTCATGTCACCATGTTGGACACGAAGTTGGAGGTCTTGGTACAACAGGTAGAAAAAAATGAAAAGAATGAAAAAAGATTTGACGCTTTGGAAGCATGCATACTGGAGTTGAAAAACTTTGTGATGAGAGATGCTAAAGGGAAGGCTACTGAAGTAGGAACACCATCACAAGGGATTAACATTGAGAGGAAAACAGTGCAGACGGGAATGAATATGGAGCAGAGTGATACCATTGGGGAGAAGCAATCTAAGGGAATTAGTCCTGAAAAGATGTATGCGGAAGAGAGGGAAGGATTTTTTAGACGTGAAAATTTCTACCGAGAGTTGGAGATGCCAACTTTTAGAGGGGAAGACCCTTTGGGTTGGATTGCGAAGATTGAAAGGTATTTTATGTTGAATGGAGTTAGAGAAGAAGAGAAGGTTTTGACGGTGTTGATTTGTTTGGAAGGGGCTGCGTTGGGTTGGTGGCAGTTCAGGTAGCACCGATCATCGTTTGCTAGCTGGATAGAATTTCGTGATGAACTACTTCAGAGATTTGGGTCGTCACTATTAAAGACACCGCAAGAGGAGTTGATATCGTTGAAACAGAGTGGGACGGTGGCTGAATACACAAAGAGGTTTGAGTGGTTATCATTGGAAGTACCAGGTGCAGATAAGAGATGGCTCAGTGGAGTGTTCATGGCTGGGCTGGTGGAGGAGATTCAGGCTGAGGTACGGCTCTTTGGGCCAACCCAGTTGGACCACATTATGAAGCTGGCTCAAACGGTGGAAGAAAGAAACTGGGTTCTTAATGGGTCACGAAAACCCAATAATTATTCCGACCAGTGGGGCAACCAGTGGGGTTTTTTAAGAAATTCCACCAGAGTTCTCCGACCCAGACACAAAACACGAACCCAAACATTTCGGCTAAGTCAAGCAATCCAGAAGCTTCTTCAAAAGGTAATCGAAGTTTCACACCTCAAAATTCTTCTTCTACTCCTTCTATCAGACGAAACAATAACTTCAGGCAACTCTCACCAACTGAGTTACAAGCCAAGCTTGACCAAGGGCTATGTTTCTGTTGCGTTGAGAAGTACAGTCCCGAACACTGCTGCCGACTTAAGCAGTTGAGGGTGATTATGATGCATGCAGAGGAAGAAGAAGAGCTCAAAATGGAGGGAGAAGAAGAGACGCTATCGAAGAAGAAGATGTAGAGTTGTCCAGCAATTCCATGATGGGAATAGATTCACCTAAGACCATGAAGCTACGAGGTCGAATTCAAGGAGAAGAGGTGGTCGTATTAATTGATTGTGGAGCAACCCACAATTTCATCTCACAAGCTCTTGTCGACGAGCTTAGATTACCAGTTTCGGACAAAGGTTTTCAGGTGATTTTGTGAGATGGTCAAAGTGTGAAAGGGAAAGGTTATGTCAAGGGGTGGAGCTGGAACTAACGCCAATCACAGTGACCCAAAACTTTCTACCGTTTAGCCTTGGAAATGTGGATGTCGTATTAGGAGTGGATTGGTTGTCATGTTTAGGTGAAATTAAACGTAATTGGAAAAATCAAACGATGAGTTTTATGTGGCAGGGACAGACAGTTCAGCTATTACGAATGGAAGCCTCACTCAAGAGTTTGAGGAAATCAGTCCAAGTTGGTAGGGATGGCTGTTGGTTGAGGCTAGCAGATATGTAGATCGAGCAAGAAGATGGTGCTCTTGACACTGAAATATATAGGCTATTGGAGGAGTTCAAGGAGTTGTTTTCCGAGCCTAAAGGATTACCACCTGAGTGAAACTCAGACCATGCGATAAGGCTGAAGGAAGGAAGCCAACCTCCGAATTTGAGACCGTACAGGTATCCACATGCTCAGAAAAATGAGGTGGAAAGGTTGGTCTGAGAAATGTCCTTAGCTGGGATTATCAGACCAAGTAATAGCCCCTACTCCTGTCTTGTGTTGTTGGTGAGAAAAAAGGATGGAGGGTGGAGGTTATGCGTAGATTACCGAGCAGTAAATCGGTTGACTGTACCGGACAAATTTCCAATTCCGACGATAGACAAGCTATTAGATGAGTTGGGAGGAGCTAGGGTGTTCAGCAAATTGGATCTGAAATCAGCTTATCACCAAATAAGAATGAAGGAGGATGATGTGGAGGAAACAGCCTTTAGAACTCATAATGGCCACTATGAGTTTTTGGTCATACCCTTCGGGTTATCGAATGCACCGGCAACCTTTCAGGCGTTAATAAATAACATTTTCAGGGAGCATTTGAGAAGGTTTGTGCTAATATTTTTTGATGATATTTTGGTTTATAGCAGGACAACAGAGGATCATTTGAGACATTTAAGGAGGGTGTTTGATCTCTTGTCCAAGAATCAATTGGTGGTTAACAGAAAAAAGTGTGCCTTTGGGGTCAGAGAATTGGAATACTTAGGGCATGTTATTTCAGAAAAAGGAGTGGCAGCAGATGAAAAGAAAGTGAAATGTATGGTTGAGTGGCCCGAACCAAAAAATTTAAAAGAATTGAGAGGATTTTTGGGCTTGACAGGATACTATCGAAAGTTTGTGAGGGATTATGGGAAGATAGCGAGTCCGCTCACACAGTTATTGAAGAAGGATGCGTTTAAATGGAGTGTAGTGGCAAATGAAGCTTTCCAAAAATTGAAAAGGGCCATGGTGACTGTACCCGTGTTGGCAATGCCTGATTTCAACAAAGAATTTGTGGTAGAGACAGATGCTTAAGGAAAAGGCTTGGGGGCTGTTCTAATGAAAGACAAACGGCCAATAGCTTTTTGGAGTCAGCAACTATCACCAAGGGCTCAAGCTAAGTCAGTCTATGAAAGGGAGCTTATGGCTATAGTGTTGGCTTTACAGAAATGGCGTCATTATTTGTAGGGAAGGAAGTTTAAGGTAAAGACTGACCAAAAGAGCTTAAAACACTTGCTGGAACAAAGAGTGATCAGTTTAGAGCATCAAAAGTGGATGATAAAGTTATTAGAATTTGACTTTGAAATTGTGTATATACCGGGTACAAGTAATAGGGTGGCGGATGCACTGTCCAGTTATCCTAATACAGAGGAAAATCTAGGCATCATTTCTGCTGTGTGTTGGTCGGAAGGAGAGGTCATTGATGAGGAAGTAAAGGAGGATCCCAGATACAAGAAAATTATTCAAGAACTGTTGACTAATTCTGCTACCAACCAGCATTACCAACTGAGACAGGAATGCTATTTTACAAAGACAGGTTAGTTCTTTCGGAACATTCAACTGTTATTCCTACTCTCTTAACCGAATTCCACTCAACTCCATTTGGGGGTCATTCGGGGTTCTTGAGGACTTACAAAAGGATGGCAGCAGTGGTATATTGGATAGGTGTGAAGATAGCAGTCAAGAAGTTTGTCGCCAGCTGTGATGTATGTCAGAGAAATAAAACCCAAGCTATGCACCCATCCGGACTGTTACAACCTCTGCCAATACTGAGTCAAGTTTGGGAAGATATAAGTATGGACTTTTTAGGGGGTCTTCCTAAATCAAAGAAAGGTGACACCATTTTGGTGGTCATTGATAGGCTATCAAAGTATGGCCATTTTATGGCATTACAGCACCCATATACAGCTAAAGAAGTAGCTCAATTATTTAGCGAGGAGGTTGTGAGACTACATGGTTACCCACGGTCGATTGTGTCAGACAGAGATAAGGTTTTCCTTAGTCAATTTTGGACGGAACTCTGCAAGAATGCGGGAACGATTCTAAAGTTCAGTAGCGCCTACCACCCTCAGTCAGACGGACAAACGGAAGTGGTCAACCTGAGTTTGGAAACTTACCTTCGCTGTTTTTGTGCAAGACAGCCAAAGGAGTGGTGCAAATGGCTGTCGTGGGCCGAGTATTGGTATAACACTACTTATCATAGTGCAGCAGGTATGTCACCATTCCAAGTCTTATATGGAAGACCACCTCCTGCTTTGTTGCGTTGGGAATTTGGGATGACTAAGGTGGATGAAGTAGACATTCAGTTGAGAAATAGAGATAAGTTATTAAAGGGGTTGAAGCTTAACCTAAGCAATGCTCAGGAAAGAATGAAGAAGTTCACTGACAGAAATAGAAGCGAGTTGGAATTCCAAGTGGGGGATATGGTTTTCTTAAGAATACACCCATATCGATATAAGAAGTTGGCGAAGCGACCCAATGAAAAGCTGAGTTCCAGATATTACGGGCCATATGAAGTGGTGGAAAGAATTGGTAGATTTTAGAATCCATCCCATTTTCCATGTATCTCACCTTAAACCAGTGGTAGGATCAGCATTACAAGTTAATCCTTTGCCAGCTTGTCTATCGGAGGATTGGGAACTTCAGCTGCAACCTGACAAATTGCTGGATACTCGGTTCTCAAACATGGGGCAATTAGAAGTTTTAATACAATGGAAGCATCTACCAACTTGTGAGAATACTTGGGAAGATTTTTGGGAAGTGAACCAACAATTTCCTAACTTTCACCTTGAGGACAAGGTGAAACAGAAAGGGGGAAGTATTGATAGGCCTCTAATGAGTAAGGTCTATACTCGTAAAAATAGGAAGAGAAACAGGAGATTCAATACGGCTGATATAGAGAATATGGGGTTGCTAACGGATGGGAGACTTGGCAGTAGCTAGTTTGTCAGACAAATGGGTAAACGGTTAGAGCGTATTTAGGGAAAGCTGCATGTTGTTTTCATTTCTATCGTTCATCTATTTTTCTCTGTGTTGTCAATGAAACAGTAGTAAATCTGTTGTTAGGAAAGTTACAGCTCAAGGAGCATTTGAATGAATCTTTTGTTAGGAAAGTTACAGCTCAAGGAGCATTTGAATGAATCTTTCTTCTTCCTATAAATCAGACTAGTTTTGTATTTGTAGAGCTACGAAGCAGGGTTCCTAACAAAGTATCCCTTTTTTTAGTAGTTTTCTTAATTTTTCCAGGGCCTAGACCTACAAGTTGTGGAAAGGGTTGAAGATGCTGAGTTTGTACTGGCTCATGGTACAGAAGCCCTGGGCCAATCTTCTGGTGCCACTTGCCCCACGAGTCTTGAACATCTTGAAGAGATATTGGAACGCTGTGCAGCTAAAAAAATTCCAATGGTGGTAGCCAATCCTGACTTTGTGACTGTTGAAGCTAGAGAGCTGCGGGTCATGCCTGGTAAATGGTTTTTGCCATATTATCTTCAGCAATGCTTCTTATTCTAATGTCTTTGGCCAAAGTTTATGAAATAGCTTTTAACAAGCCTACATATGCGTGCTTCATTTGGTAATTGAAGATGAAAATAGAACAATTTGTGAGAATCGAAGTCATTGAAGTTGGCTGTACTTTGATTGGGATATTGTTACTGATAATCAAGCTACAGCATGTCTCTCTTCAGCCTTGATCAATTTCTCGCTGCTTTTCCTCGATCATTACTTTCTATGTTATTGGCAAGGTTGATATTTATTCTTATATGACTATGCAGCAAGGTATATTATTTTCATTTCCATTTTCATTTCTGATAGTTTACACTTATCCTCTGCTGCTATTGGTTTGATGTAAGTTTCGTCAATTGAGCCAGGTACATTGGCTGCCAAGTACGAGAAACTTGGGGGTGAAGTGAAATGGATGGGGAAACCTGGTGAGGTACTGTAATCTAATTTGCCATTTTCACTTTCTCTCTCTCCCACTTTTCTGCGCACGTATACAAAACAGCCTTTCATAAGGATGTATACGCTGTGGAGTGGACCACCACTAGTTTCTCTTTTGATATATTTTTTTTGAAAATAGAAAATTTAATTAATGAAAGAAGAATAAAATCCCTTGGCAAACAATACAACGAAAGAAATTACTACATCATAAAAATAGATGGAACATTAGAGAATTGTTAGAGCCCCAGTTATGGTCATCTTGCTGCTTTCATTCATAATACCTCTCTTCGAATAGCTAGCACAACATACCTATGGCATTTTCTGCTACGCCTACCGAAGGCCTACAATCTAGAATATCAACTTTCAACAATCTTTTAAATACGTAAAGCAGAGCAAACATTAGGGCTGTATGTTAAATGGAGATTTTTTGTCAAAACAATCTCATGAATTTTAGACATTATCAAAGAGATCAGACTTTCTTTTGTCAAAGACTTGTTCTTGAAACGTCGAAAATTCTATTCTCTTCAAAGCGAGTAGATACAAACTCCCAATACAACGATGTTAATTGGTCTTCTGGAAGCTACTTGTGAAGAGAGACAATTAGTAATATCAACTACATCCGACCCTGGATCTGTCCAAGAACATAAGGCAGAGGCGTGTTCCCATATTGTTTTGTTGAAGGGGCATTCGAAGAAAAGGTGGTTACATGATTCAATCTGTAGAGAACACATGAGACAGTATTTATCCATTTGTATATATGGAAGTCAGTCTGCTGTGGAAAGCTTATTCTGAATGGCTAACCAGAAGATGAAAGAAATCCTTAGCTTTAAATGTCTACTCCATACCGTGGCTGCCCAAGGAATAGTGGATCTATGTCTACGCAAGTTGTCACAAATGATTATATTTATCAGTTTGTCAATAGACATACCTTTCCAGAAGAAGGCATCAGATTGTTGAGGTGTTGGGGGATAGTTGGGCTGAAGGTGACATAGACTTCTAGGAAGGTCCCACGAGTTCCCATCAATGAAAGCTCTCATCCGTGTTTTTAGTGGGAACAATGGGGGGAGCTCTAGAAGGATTCATCTGCTGAATTAAGCGGCCCTTACTAGACCAATTGCTGTACCATAGAGAGGCCAAACGTCCATCTTTAATTATACATGAAGTCTCCTGTTTAACATTATTCCTTAACTTCAATAGCTGATTGAGAAAAAAATCTTTTGATATTTGACATGGCTTTATAGATACATAAAGATCATCCAAACGTGTATTTGAACCCAGCAGTCTATATATGGCAGATTTGAATCTTTTCAAGATTAGTGCACTTGATATCTAGGTGTTCTTTATTATTTTGTTAAGTGCATGCTCTTGTTACCTTGCAGATGATTTACAAATCAGCCATGGCCATGACTGGTATTGATGCCTTTGACACTATTGCTGTGGGTGACTCACTTTTCCATGACATCAAAGGTGCAAATGCTGCTGGAATCCAGTCAGCATTTATAACGGGTGGGATTCACGCAACAAAGCTTGGAGTTGGTGGTTTCGGCGACATGGCAGACTTATCTGCTGTAAAATCCCTCGCATCAAAGTATGATGCAATTCCATCATATGTGTTACCAGCATTTACATGGTAGAGATTCTTTTCGGTAAGCACATTTTTGGGATCTCTCATTTACTCGGCTCATGATAAACCAGCTATTGCTGAAGATGAATATTTTAATGCTGTCGGAAGTGGTTGGCAAATATCAAAGATGGTGTAAATCAACCTGGATCTATTCTCATGCCTTACCCTTCTGTCTTTTGTGTATAAGCTGTGGTGATTTAGAGATTGAGTTCCCATTTTCTGGTACCAATAGCAAATCCATGGTCTCCTAGCTTCAAGGGCTCCTATACCTGGGTGAATATTTCATTAATTAGGAGGGCAAGTTTTGGCTACGGATCAACTGTGACCTGTTGATTATCAAGAAGAACATGAAATGGCTTGCTTTTTCGTCTTGAATTTGAATGGTGCACGGATAAGAAAGGATGTCCTATAGATTTTCTATTTGAGTTTCCTTTATTAAGAACCTAATCATCCATACCAGTTTTAACTTGCTATCATTTCAATATGTCGATGATCGTAACAAAACGAGGAATGCCAATTGGAAGATCTTAGGATTGCTTAGTCCAACGGTGAGATCGTAGTAAAATAGAGCAGGGCTTTTCTTTTTCACCGTATTCGGGTTAATTTAACTTTGGTATATTTGTGAATGCGTTAATCACCTTTGGTTAGAATTTTAGTTATAATATTAAAAATTAGATCTAACTTTTGAAATTAGTTTGACCTACAGTTCATTATATTTAAAAATTTTCATTAGAAAACGATAAATTTTAAAAGTAATATATGTTACCTTATAAACTAAAAATATCAAATTAACTGCAATAGGTACAAAAATGAAATATAAAGACATTGAGAGTTGTGGATAAATTATAGTCTTACGATTTCTAAATGAAAGTTGGTTTTCAACTTATTATGTTGTAAGTATCAAGATGATTTTTGGTAATTGACAACTGAGGAAAAATAAAACAATTGTTAAAAAAATTATGAAATATATATTTTATTAATTATATCATCAATTTTAAAATTTCTTAGAAACATATACCAATTATACAAAATAAGTTTAAAGTATTTGACCACATATCTCGCTGTTTAACAATTTTTACCAATGTGGTACTGCCACTTCGCTTAAAAACCTCTGCAATCAACTAAAGAAAAGGTTAAGATACAGATAAACAGTTGGATCCTAAAATATAAAATAACTAAACTAGTTATACAAGAAAATTTCTTTTTTAACCATTTCATTGAACTATCTCACTTATTTATGGAAATATGAAATAATTTGTTGTTGCTAAATAAGATTGGGAGATATATTTACACAAACTTCTTAACTATGTTTAATTTATAAAGCTCAAAAGAATATGAGTTACAACCTGATAGACATTAATTATGATCAAAGCTAATGCCTAATTGGTGCATATTTTTTAGCTACAAGTGCATTGTAGACTTCAACGTTTACAACTAGGAATGGCAGTGAGTTTTCAACCCGATTAATATCTGCACTACTCGACCCAAAAAATAGACATGGAAGCTAAAAAATAGATTTTAAATAGATGCTGAAAAATCGATGTGGACATAGATTTAGATATGTGTCTAGTGATAACCCTAACCGATGGATACTCATAATCTACCTGTTTTTTATTAACTCTATTTTTTATGTTTTTTGAGTATTTATGGTTAAATATAATAAAATATTAATATTTTCTGAGAATAAACAACTTTAAAATCTTCACTTTACTCCTTAGTCCTCACCTTTTTCATCATATTTTATTTTCTTATAAGATGATAATAATGCAAATGATATAGAGATGGAGTTTTGAATGTTGTGGAGTTCACGCAAAGACAATTTGAAGCTTTGGATATTTCAATCTTTGTTCCAGTTATTGATTGTGAAAAATATATGTTGTCTTTGCACTAAACATTGTGATTTTTATTATTCCAATTTTATGATTTTTAAGACATACAAATTAAAATCTTGACTTATTATTATTAAACTAATTTTGATTTAGAGAGTTCACAAAAATTTACTCTTTATATTTTCTATTTAGAAGTTATATTTTTATGTGCTATACAACCCGATAGATATCTAAAAACCCAAACAATCTAATAGATTTGGATATAGACAGTAAATTGTAAAAACCGATAGATATAGATATGGATATGAATTGAGTCATAAAAAATAAATATAGATATAGGTAAAGTCAGGGAAATGGGTACCGTATCGTTCCGGCCTCCGGTCGGTACAGTACACATACCCATCGGTACCGATGGCAGACACCAGTCGGTACCGGTGGTAGACACCGGCCGGTACCGGTGGTTTTCGGATGGTACCGGCCGGTATGGTAAAAATTGAAAACATGGGGGACCATTATGTAAAATTGGAAAACTTTTTTTACCCTAAACCCACCCGCACCCTGACTCTCACTATCTTCTTCTTCTCTCAACTCTCAAGTCTCACCGCCTCTCCTCTCTTCTTCTCTCTCTGTGTCGCGCCCGAGCCGCCTCCTCTTGCGTCCCCGTGCCGCCCGCCTCACCGTCGCCATCACCGCCCGCCTCACTGCCGCCAGTGCTCTCTCTCGCCCTCACCTCCTTCGCTCCTGTTCGCAAGTGCTCCTCCCTTCATCGTCGTTCCTCCACGCAGATCCGAAGAGGCCACCACGTTCTCCGTCCAAAGCCGCTGCACCGAAGCCACCGGAGACGCGTCTGAAGCCACCAGGGAAGGGGAGCTATCACCTGTGCCAAAAATCCGAAGACCCACCACACCAAGAGGTCCAACCGTCCAAAACCCGAAGTTTGAACATTATTTTCTGATTTTGAAAATTTTATGCTTAATTAAAATTTTTGTTGCGATGGATTAGATACTTGGATTGGAAATTTGGAATTGTTGGATTGTGAATTTGTGATGGATTTGGTTGGATGATGCACGGTGTTGGCTGTTGGAGACTTGGATTGGATGGTATTTTTTGTGTTGTTGCGTGATCTGGAATTTTGGAAGTTGGAATTTGGAATTTGGATAGTGGATGTGGAATTGTGGATATACTGAATTGGTTGGGTTCGGTTGTGTTTGTGTATGAAATTATTTGGTTGGAGTTGGAATGTGATCTGAAATTTTGACTATTGAATTGAATTGGTTGTGTTTTGTGTAT
>JAOTJB010109508.1:0-19897 GCA_027123815.1 Erythroxylum minutifolium | reverse complement strand
AGGCTGCGTACTATCGGACCTCCCCAGACCTCGCTTCAATGCGGGATTTCAGACTGGGTGATGATGATGATGATGATGATGAATATATATTGAAATGTGGGTGAAGAAATGAACGCATGGATGTCTTGTTTTTGTCTTTTATGATGGTTAATAATTCATAAGTTGTTGTAGAGATATTTTGGAGATGGAATGATCCCTAAAATGGTGTAGAAAAAAATACAAAAATTTTGATTAATAAATGGATGTTTTGATGTTCTTTTTTCAATGTATAATAATGTAGATTTCTTTGGTTGTTATAGAGATGAGTTAGAATGAGTTAAAGCTAAAGAAAAATAGTAGTGTGGTGTCTTGAAATGAGATAAATCAAGGTGATAGTTTAGGAATAAAATAAGGGTGATAATGGAGTAAAATGTGTGCAGAAAGTTGATGATGAATTTATATGTATGAATGTTCTGTTCTTGGTGTTTATGATCAAACATAGATTATGATTTGTTTGTGAATGATATTGATCTAAAATGGAGGTGAGAATAAAGAGGAAATGATGAGAAACTAAGTTAGAAATGATAGACTAAGCATAAGATGTTTTGGATGTAACTTGAAGAACTTGAAAAAGCTAGAAAATGGGAAGAACTTGGTTAGGAATTTCGGATGAAAGCAACCCACGATTATGGAAATATGTCCACGATTGTGGGAATGCCTAAAAGGGGCTGAAACTTTCTGTTTTCATAACCCACGATTGTGTGAATGCCTAAAAGGGGCTAAAACTTTCTGTTTTCCTAACCCATGATCATGGGAATGGTTGTTACATGAAATATGCTTCTTTTATGTAAGGTTTGAAACAACAAATGGTTAGGTTCTTTCCTATGATGCATTTAGGCTTGAATTAAGCTTGAAATGAAGTTAGTTTGATAATGAAATAAGTGATTGAATGTGTGATATGTTTAGGATGATAATGGAGGTTATAATTTGAGAATGGATTGTTAAATATCAAGTGTTCAAATCTGAAAAATTGGACATGTTATAACAATGAAAGTGATCTTATGATTGCTAAATTGATTCAAAGAAGATGAATGATGTGTATTAAGTAAAGATAAATGAGAATTTGGATATTTTGTGATCTTTATAATGCTAGAATAACCTTATTGAATGATTGAATGATGAACTTAGAACAATCTTGTACAAATGAGATGTTAACCTAAGTACAATTTAGACATATATGAGTTTTGAAGTATGAATGGTCTTAAGATATGAATTAAGATAATATACTTAGGATTGTCATTGAGCATGCATTATACATAACACATATACATATGTGTATGATTGAATATTATTGTGATTGTGCGAGTTAGTAATGTGTAAATATAATTTGTATATATTGCATGATATAGAAGAGCAATTAGAGCGACAACATCTAGACATTGCCTAGACATTAAGGTAATAGCTATTTGGAGCATACTATGAGTTACCTAGATGGCCTCACACTGATTAATTGTTTGTTTAAATTTTTGTGCTAAATTATTATGTGATGTGAATGTATTGATTCTGGACATTGAATGTCCAAGGCATTTGATGCATGAAAATCATAGTGGAAGTGCTCATTATATGTGAATTTGGCTAAATAAGTGCACTCAACATTATTGTTGAATGCTGGACTTAGGTCCAAAGAAGAATGTAAATATGAATGAGAATGAGAATGTGAATGTGAATGATCGAATAAAAGCGATTGAGTGAATACATATGATGCATTTCATCACATGAATGCATGATAAGATAAAGGAAGATGTGACCGGAGTCGCCAGTGAAAAAGAGCTTAAAGGTCAAAATGTGGTAAGAGCATCTGACTCACTATGTATACCGACATCCCCAACGAATATGGGGCAGTTATTAATGAGTCTGATATCCATAATGGATACGGGACAGTGAAAAAGGTGCTCGATCATAACAACGTAATAATTGAAAGTGAGTCTCAGAAGCATTGCACATATAATTTGATATGCATTATATGAATGATTGAATTGAGTTGTATGAACTGTTCTGAATGTGAAAGGTGAAATAAACGCGCAAAATTGTCCTCGATTGAACATGATGATTAGTGAAGTGATGTGAATTATATGGTTATATGAATTGTTGTGTTATATGTTATAAATGAGCAAATCGATGATGGCTTGCTCACTAAGTTCGCAAAAACTCACCAAAATTGCAACAATGACTTTCAGGTACGAGAGAGGTGACTTCGTTGCTAAGATGTCCAAGAAGAAATTTAGTACTACTTTTGGATAGAAGAAATGGCTCAAAGGTCAGTCAGTTGAGACTGAAGTGATAGATAGAATTTTTGTATAGTTCCTCATTTATGTAGCATATTTTGTAAACAGAGTTGTAAACCTGATAAGTTTTTGATATTGTATATAAGGATGATATATGTGTTGCTACAATGTACATTATGTTTTATGGAATGAAAATCAGGAATTGAGTTTTAGACATTGAGGATTATGTTTTATTTATGATTCCATGTTAAGTGATGTGATTTCTCTAGTGCACTGCTTCTACGAAGCATGTGTTTGAATGTCTGATGGACGTATAGGCACATGTTAGAAAGGAGTGGGGTGCTACAGGTTTTTGGTATCAAAGCATAGTTTGGCATCCATAGGGACATATAGTAACATTAGACATGAAATATTATGAGAAATGGAGATATTAATCAAAGCCATTGTCTATTATAGGTCATCTGCCATATGTGATCAAATGGGACAATTAGTTGACCTAGAATCAGTAGGAGCCAGTAGAGAGTCTTCTGTATCTTAACCTGAGAGAGTGCCTCTAAGAATTCTCAAGAGAAGGGAAAGGAGGTACGATAAACAGAGAAAGCAGGGGGTTGTGGACTTCTAAGGAAGTACAGACCTTGCAGAGGTCGAATGATAGGTTGTCAGACTACCAAAAATAAAAATGTATTTCGAATTCTCCAAAACTAGGTAGCTAGTGGTGAATCGGGTCGAATCCGCAGGGAATCAATGCAGAGTTACTCAAATGCTCAGAAAATAACACATTAAAGAATTGATACTGCAGAAGATGTAAATAAAAATAAAAGCAATGCAGAAAATTAAAGGAGAGCTATAGTGACATATAGGACATGAGCACGTTGTATTGGCACAAAATAGGTCTAGACAACAAATAACGAAACAAAATGAGATTAAAATGCAATGGGTGAAAACCTAGCCAAGATACTCTTCAATTCAAACTAGAAATCCGATCATTAACATCATAAGATAAATTAAACAATTTCGATAGACAAAGTTATAGCCAAAGGTGACGCACTCATTAACCAATCTTTTCTTACTTTCTCGATAACTCCAAAAAACACCCTGACAAGTTACTTCCCTAATATAAAGACAACCCCTGGGAAACGCCCTGACAAGATTAATCTCTAACCGCATTAAGAATGAAAAAGACCCTTGTCCTAAACAATAAAGTCGGAAACGTCGTAATTTATTTAGTCAGATTATTTAATTCCATCGATTTTCCACCAACATACATCGTTCGTAAGATAAAATCAATTCGCTACTTTAATAGAATAATATCCATAACAATACTATCCTATTCAGCAATTTATCACTTAATCAATCACACAACTCGTGACATTGCACAATAAATTAAGCAATAATAAATCTGGTTCAAGCACGGGAATTAAATAAATATCTTAATTGTATAAAAAAATAAAAACATAGTCTCACAAATCATCCATGGCTGAATATCCAAGCACCCTAACTAGAAAAGGTTTAGTTGTTCATAACTAATCTAAGAACCTAAGAAAATAACATGAAAACTAAAATAACAATGGTGGCTGGCTGCTAACTACTAAAAAATAGAGAAAGAAGAGAGGATATTTAAAAGTTAAAGCTAAAGTTGTTAGAGAGCAAAAGAGGGTTAAAAGGTCTGATTTCCTTATGCCATAAGGAATTTATAGTCTCCAATTCGTAACCCTAGCCATAATTGGTAGAAGTTTCCTAGTTATTCTTCAATTTGGACTCTTCATTATGGCTTCCTAGGTTGTGTCCAGCATCTTCATCAAAGATCCAACTCACAATAGATGACGATTGGGCTTTAAAACTTTTCCATAAATTCGACCCAGTTCTTGCTTGATACGAAATGGGCATGTCGTATCTGTTTCCAGCACGTAACTTCTCCAAAACTGCCCAAATTTCTTGCATTACGATTCCAATCCCCACTTTGGTCTCCTGCACATGTAACAAACATAAAAACACACAAATAATAAACAAACACATGAAAAATGAATACAAACTGTCCTATAAACCATGCATGAAATGCAACCTATCATTAAGTCTACTTTACATAACTACCAAAGGTAGTTAAGGTGCAGCATTTAAAAAACAAAAGAAGAGAAAGACATCTTTCGAAGAGAAGAACAAAACCTTCTGTAAAATAAGAAAAGGAGTACAAGTTCTTTAACCGGTGGAAATTCCAGTAAGAATCCAAGTATGTGAATTTTTGTTTTTATATGTATATGTAAATGATCCTGTGATTCACATGATCTTTCTGATTATGTTTAGTTTTCTACACGTTCGATCAACCCACACCAAGACATAGACCAAGTCACACATGCAAGATTCCCTCACTTCAACAATTTTTACCACATCCATACATCGACCAATGTAATCCACACAAGAGTTCTTCTCTAGATAGAGTTCTAACTCTATCCAATTTTCCAAGATAGCAGATTTTATTCTATCCCACTTTGATTTGAATTTTAAACTCATCAACATTATCTTAGATGTCCAATTATCAAAAAATGTCAAAACCAAATAATCAGATATATACCATATATCTTATCAATCTCCCCCTTTTTGGGATTGTTTGCCACAAATATGAAACTCCGCCTAAATAAAATGATTGGACATATAATCCACATGAGAAAAGAACTCCCCTTATTCCAATATCAAGTTCCAAAGAACATCCATCAAGTTCTTCAAGTTCAAGAAACATCCAAAGAAAAAATAATGAACAATCATCCAATCATCCAAAATTTTCCCCCTTAGGATAAAAAGACACCAGAAAACAAGACTAATAGTCACGGAGATACCTTAAAATCTCCCCTAAATTGAACATTCATGAAAAAAAATCTGATGTCTCCCCCTTGGAACAAAACAATACCAAAATGAAGAATGCCTTCATTGTGATCAATCTCAGCGAATAAAGAAGCATAAAAATCAGTAGTAAGTGCAGTAGAAGAATCATAAGCACGTAGTGCAATAGTAAAAGGCCAAGATGACAATTTACTACTAGTTAATATATATGCCAACATATCGTTGCTCACTTCAATTCTATCTTCATAAGACTGATCAGATTCGTAAACCCCATTATCAAGCATAGCCTCATGTACATATCAATCAACTGAACCTTAGAAAACCTATAAATAAGAACTCAAAAAGCCTAAAATATAACTCCTTCAAACCTTTTTTCTTTTGTTTTTTTAAATAAATAACATCAAATTATACTTGAAAAATGTAAAGCACACAATTCCTGTACTCCTCGAAGAAATTCAAACCTAGGCTTGTTCCTTGTCACATTATCTCGGTCATCAATAGTCTGATTAATTTCTTCATCTGAAGCAACTGACTTATCCTCAGTCTGAATAGTTTCTTCAAAGGTTGTAACTAATTGTGAATCTAGACAATTTGTTGTTTTTCCTTGACTACGTCTTTGTGCTTGTGCTTTACCTTTTATAACCCAAGAGTGCTTCAGTAACATAGATTGTTGTTGGTAATGGAGAGTGTCTAGATTTTCAGTTTTAACCACTTTGAAACATCATTTGTAACAACTTATAACATTTTAGTCTTATGTGCCTGATTACTCTATGAAAGTGACTTGTAAGTATGAACCTTTTGTTTTTCTTTGAGATTTTTCCTTAGGCAGATCTAGTCGCATCAATTTTCTAATCATTCGACTTGGAACATTCACCTCTATAGGCAATGCCTTGAAGGTCTCCTTTAGTCTTACCAATTTCCAACAACTTTTCTAGCTTTTTGGTTCCTCCATTTAACATTCTTATTCCCTTTCTGTGTTGACCAGCTTCAACTTTGTTTCATTAAGCTCATCTATTGTAGATAGCAACTTCTTCTGAAGGTCTTGAATGGTGTTCTTCATAGTAGAGTTTTCCTCCTTCAACTTCTCATTTTTCTTTTATGTTTGGACCTATTTAGCATATATTAACTCATATGCTTCGTAAATATCTTCCATTTTATCATATAAAGTACTGTGATCACTATCATAATCTGAGATTGAGCTTTGAGATGATTCGTCTATGTTTTTCCTGAAATTTTTTTATTTACTCATGTTTTTGTCATATGTTACTTCCTTCTTGGTTGTTGTAAAGCAAGTAACTGGACTTTTTCTTTATAAAGCAATTAACACAGTACTATTCACAGCTTCTTCTTCACTACCATACTCACTTCTGGATTCATTCTCACACTAAATTCTTGTATAGGACTTCTCTTTTCTCTTCTTTAAGGTGTTAGCACGTTCCGCTTATACATATCTGAAGCCTTGACACTCATAATATTGAATTTCTTCACTTTTCTTTCACTCTTTTGAGTTTTCCCTTGTTGTTTGAAATTACTATTTGATGAGCTCCCACAGTTTTGCCTAAAATCGAATCTATTCTTCTTCACCTTTAACCACTTACTGAAGTTGCTTCTCAATAACTCCATATCCTCATTTTCATTGGATTCATCTTTGAATTCATTCATGGCTCTACCAATCTTGGCTTGCAATGCCAATCCTTTACTCTTCTCTTAATTATCCCTAAACAAATTCATCTCAAAGTTTGTAAGAATCCCAATTACCTTATCCAAAGACAATTCAATGATATCATGGGCTTCTTCGATGGCTGCAATTTTGGTGTGAACCTTAAAGGCAACGACCTTAATGTCTTCTTAACTAGTTCAGGTTAGAGTACTTCTTCCCTAGTTGATGTGTTTAGTTTGTCATGTCATGTAGTTTTTCATGGAAGTCTCTAATGGTTTCACTCTCATCCATCTTCAGCTCTTTAATTCTCACAACTAACATTTGAAGTTTTGATGTTATCACAAATTTCAATCCTTTATGTATAGTTTACAAAGTGTCCCATGCTTCTTTCGCTGATTCACAAGTTGATATCATCGTCAAACAACCTTCATCAACTGCACTAAAGATGGCGTGCAAGGCTTGAGATTTTTTAAGTGTTCTCTCTTCTTCAACCCTTGTCCACTCAGATGCATCTTTAAGCACTGCTTCTCTATTTTCATCAATCATCACAGGGTGTGTCTAGCCATTTAAAACTGATATACAAGGCTTTTGTTCCTTATGCCTGAATGAATACTCTCATTTGTGATTTCTACGTAAAATAATTTAAACCATCTAACAACGGTGACCTTATGATTGATGCCCCTTCTCTTATAGCCATAATTGTAATACAAAGATCTGCACCAACTTGATGTTCCAAGTTTTGATTTGGTGACCTTGCTCTGATATCAATTGAAAAGTCATAGGGGTGTATTAGTTTCAAAAAAATCTGTGATTTACTGCAGTCGTTTCTAGCACAGTCATAAACAAGAAAAATTAAGAACAAAAATATAAATCAATACCTAAATTTGGTAACGCAGTTTGGCACATCTTCTTTATGTATACGGGGCCCTCACCTAGCTTAATACTTTAACCAAAAACAATAGTTTTATACAAGGCTTTACTGAGCCAACACCACTCAATTCTTGACACTATCTCTCGTCCTCACTACTCGTGAAAGAATTTCATACCAAATAGTACGACTGTCTCGTACTAACCTGAATAGAAGATTTTTCCTAACAACCTTATAACGAAAGAATATTAAATAAATAACTCAAGTAGTTAAACAAAATTTAACATAAATGAGAACACTTGAGAAAGAACTAAAAAACAACTCCCTTATAAGTTTAGCTCCATTGAAACAGGTCTAAAGTTTATATCCAATTACATATGATACCTAATAATGGCTATACTTATACATGGGATCAATCTCTGAATTGTAGTATTATTTTTTGGATTGTAGTATTAATTTTGGATTTAATGATGGACTGTCACATTTCAAATCAATTCTTCATAATATCCTTCGTGGCTCAATTCATTCTGCAACAAGCCGACAGAAACTATTCATTTTGGTAGTTTTGCCTTAAATGGCTTGATAACAGGACAACCATTGAAGGCCTAACTATTTGGACGGCCGTATGAAGTTTTGGATTTAGTGATGGACTGTTAAAACAAGCATAGTAAGCTTATTCCTCGTACATGATAAAATGAGACAATTGTTAGAAAGTTACACTGCATAAGTGCCTTGATTATCGAAGTGTGATCATTATCCCCAACATGTTTGCCTTTTATATGCCTTGAGCTCTGTGATCATTTACAAAGAGCGAGTTGCTGCTGAGAATTGTTTTTGGACAGTTTCTTATAGAGAGTTCGCAGGCCAATACACATGAATTTGTTAATGACAATATCCAACAAAAATGCGCCAAAAGAGGTATTAACAATTTTCATATCAAACATGATTAGGTGAAGCATATTTGGAAAAAAAGAAAAAGCTCACAGTAAATTATATTAAAAAAATTTAAAAAGTTTTTTTGGTAGATAGTTATAAGGACAATGAGGATGAGTGTAACAATATTATTAAAAAATGATAAAATCAATAATATATTTTAAGGATAAAAATTGGAACATTTTACGAAAATTTATTTATTATAAAATTTAAAATTTATTAAAAATACTTTATAATGTTAAAATTATAATTATAATTGAAAAACTATAGGGGTAGTAGTTTCGCAAACTTTTCAACTTTACGTGGTCGTCTCTGATACAAATAAAAACAAAATCAATCAAAAGCGAAATAATAAATGACACCAAAAATTTGGTAGCGCAATTCAGCACTCCTTGCCTACATCTGCGTGGCCCTTACTCAGCCTAATACTTTCACCAAAGTACAATAGATTTACCTAAGGCTTTACTGAGCTGATGTCACTCAACCCTTGACGCTATCTCTCAACCTTAATTTCTATGAAAGACTTTCACAACCAATAGTATGACCACCTCATACTAACCTCAATAGAAGATTTATCTCAACAATCTATTAATTGAAAAAAATAAATAAAAGACTTAAGTATATGAAAAATTAATAGCAAAATCTGAACACAGTTGATATTGAAACAGAACAACTTTCCTATAGGTTTAGCTCCTCCAAACAAAATCTAAAAGTTGTTCGCACACAATCAGTCCAACCATGAGCCACTTCACAAGGATGACTGTCCAAAGTGAGAAATCTCCACACGATCAATACAGAGTCATGAACCTCTCACTCAGAAAACACGTACTGCACTCTTTAATTGTTGTCAATCAAGCAAGGAACACACCACCAAAGAATATGCAAACAACCACACACTGCATCTTCGCTAATAACCCATCAATCCACAGAATGCACAAGGCACTCACAATACTCACTCATAAACATAGCCGTGAGTCTCAACAAAGCTAGGAATCCCAAAATCACTTCAGCTAATTTTCTTTTCACACACACGTATACACATGAGCAAGAATCCTTCTAGCCATGTGTTCATTCAACACCCAATATCAAAACAAAATCCAACAACAAAACATACATCCACCATAGGCACTCAAACTCACACCAAGGGACTTACGCAACTTCTACACGCACATTCACTTAACAGTCGTAAGTCATATACATTTCCCATAAAGCCCACTTTCGTATACTTTCCAGAATAGTGAATTAATTAACAATGATACTTACCATTATATCCTTAACCCTTCAGCCATTATTTTTACGCAGAACAACTTCATTCATAGCAAAAAACTTCCAACAATGTCCTTTGGCCTCAACACTTACATAATTGCCCCACAAATCTTCATTAAATCTACATCTATGTAAGATAGAATTTTATACCATCTAGAACATTATCCAACTAGTTCTTTTGAATCCAAGATAATAAAAATCTGATAAGTCCAATTTATAAAATTATTCTGAAATAAAATAAGTAGATATATACACCATATATCTAATAATCTCCCCCCTTTTTGCATATTTGTCACAAATACTAAGCTCCCCCTAAATCATATAATTGGACATATAAATATCAAATACACAATTCAGACCTCAATCCAACATCAAGTTCCAAAGAACATCCATAGAAATAATAATCCAATCATCCAAATTTCTCACCATGGGATAAAAAATGCCAAAAAGCAAGACGAATAGTCATGTATATACCTCGGAATCACCCCTTGAATGGAACAGTCACCATAAACAATCTAATAACTCCCCTTGGGATAATAGTGTCAAAACGAAGAATGCCTTCAACACAATCAATCTCAAAGAATAAAGAAACATAAAAATCACCATTAGGTGCAGCGGAAGAATCGTATGCACACCAATATAATAATTTACCACCATTTAAAACAACGAGAGATAAGCCAGAAAGAGAGAGAGAAACCCGAGAGAGAGACCCATACTGATGAGAGAGCTGATGAGTCTTTGGTGGAGCCAAATAAAAGTCACAATGTAAACTACTGAAAGAATGGGACGACAATCGCAACATAAAAACTAAATAAGACAAAATCATTTTTTTAACTTTTCCTTTCCTTTTTTTTAAATAAAAAACATCAAACCATACTTCAAAAATGTAAAGCATACAATCCCTGTGCGCCTCGAAGAAATTCAAAACTTGGCTTATTCCTCATCACATTATCTCGATCATCAACTGTCTTATTGATTTCTTCATCTGAAGTGACTGACTTATGCTCAGTCTGAACAGTTTCTTCAAAAGCAGTAACTAACTGTGAATCTGAACACTTTCTTCTTTTTCCTTCACTACGTTTTTGTGCTTATCCTTGACCCTTTCTAACCTAAGTGGATTTCGATACTAAATATTGATTCTAAAATTTATATGTGGGATATAGGGTCCTCCAGTTTTGGTTTCTTTGAAACAAGATCTACAATAACTTGTAGCATTTTGGCCTTATGTGCCCGATAACTCCGAAAAAATGACATGTGGGAACAAATCTTCGATTCTTCCTTGATGTTTCTTCTTGGGCAGATATGGGTATATCAATTTTCTCATCATTCACTTTAGAGCACTCACTCTTATAGTCAATGCCTTAAAGATCCCCTTTAACCTTACCGATTTCCATTAACCTTTCTAGTTTTTTATACCTCCTTTCTTAATTTCAATATTCTCAATCGCTTTTAGGTACTTACTAATTTCATTCTAGCTTCACCAAGCTCATCTAATGCTAAATTCAAATTCTTTTCTAACCCTTAGATAGTGTTCTTCATGGAGATATTTTCTTCTTTTAATCTTTCATTCTTTCTACACGTATTCACCCATTTTTCATACATAGCTTTGTCAGCTTCGTAAATATTCTTCTTTCTATCATCTAGGCCACTTTCATCACTATCATTATCTGATATTCGGTCTTGAGCTGAGTTATTAGCGTTTCTCTAGAAATTTTTTGTTTTCCCCGCTTTTATGTCTTCAGTTACTTCGTTCTCAGTTACTGTTAAACAAGTAACTAGATTATTGCTATGTAAAGTAACTAATGAAACACCATTAGCGACTTCTTCTTCACTGCCATACTTACTTCCGGATTCATTCTCATTTCAAGTGCTTTTGTAGGATTTCCTTTTCTCTTCTTCAAAATGTTAGTACATTCGGCTTGAACTTGCCCAAAGCCCTGACACTCATAGCATTGGATTCTCTTCACCTTCCTTTCACCCTTTTGAGCTTTAACTTATTGCTTTAAGTTGATAGTCGATGAACTCCCACTATGTTGTCTGAATTCAAGTCTATCCTTTTTCATTCTTTTCATCCACTTACTGAACTTCTGGTTAATGGCTTCATATCTTCATTCTCATCGGATTCATCTTCTGTATCATTCACACCTTTTCCAGTTTCAACCTGTAGTGCGAATCCTTTGCTTCTTTCTTGCTTATCCCTTAAAAGATTCATTTTGAAATTTGTAAAAATTCCAATTACCTTCTCCAATGATAGATCATTAATGTCATGGGCCTCTTCTATTGTGGGAATTTTTTATATAAATCTAGGAAGCGGTGATCTCAAAATCTTCTTGACTAGTTTCAAATCGAAATATTTCTTTCCGAGTTGATGTGCCTGATTTGTTATATCTCACAATCTTTGATAAAAGCCCCATTAGTCTCATTTTCATCCATCTCCAATTCTTCAAACCTCACAGCTAACATCTGTAATTTTGATGCTATCACATATTTGGACTCTTCATGAATAGTCTGCAAAGCATCCCACGCTTCTTTAGCTAATTCACAGGCTGATATCATTGAGAAGCATCCTTCATCAACAGCATTGAAAATTGCATGCATTGCTTGTGAGTTTCCAAGTGCCCTCTCTTCTTCGGTTCTTGTCCATTCAGATGGATCTTTTAGAACTATCTATCCCTTATCGTCAGTAATCATCAGATGTGTCTAGCCATATAATATCGAGTTCCTTGCTCTTGTTCCCTTTACCTGGATAAAGAGCTTCATCTACGATTTCCATGCAAGATAATTAAAACCATCCAAGAAAGGTAGCCTAATAATTGATGCTCCTTCTCTTTTAGCAATGTCCATGAAACTAGGATCTATGCCAACTTGCTACCAAGTTTTGAAATAGTAACCCGCTCTGATACCAATCGAAAAATCGTAAGGGTAGTAGTTTCACAAACTTTTCAACTTTACATGGTCGTCTCTAGCACAAATAAAAACAAAATCAATCAAAAGCGAAATAACAAATGACACCAAAAATTTGATAACGCAGTTCTGCACTTTTTACCTACGTTTGCGAGGCCCTCACCCAGCTTAACACTTTTGCCAAAGTACAATAAATTTACCCAAGGCTTTACTGAGCTGATGCCACTCAACCTTTGACACTATCTCCTAACCTCACTTCCTATGAAAGATTTTCACACCCAATAGTACTACTGCCTCGTACTAACCTCAACAGAGGATTTATCTTAACAATCTCTTAATTGAAAAATAATAAATAAAAGACTTAAGTTTCTGAAAAATTAATAGCAAAATTTGAACTCACTTGAGATTGAAACAAAACAACTTTCCTATAGGTTTAGCTCCTCCAAAAGAGATCTAAAAGTTGTTCGCACACAATCAGTCCAATCGTGAGCCACCCCATAAGGATGACAGTCCAAAGTGAACAATCTCCACAGGATTAATACAGAGTCGTGAACCTCTCACTTAGAAAACACGTATTGCACTCTTTAATTGTTGTCAATCAAGAAACGAACATATCACCAAAGAACATGCAAACAACCACATACTCCATCTACACTAATAACCCATTAATCCACAAAATGCATAAGGCACTCACAATACTCACTCATAAATATAGCCTTAAGTCTCAACAAAACCAGGAATCCCAAAATCACTTCAGCTAATTTTCTTTTCACACACACGTATATGCATGAGCAAGAATACTTCCAGCCATGTGTTCATTCAACACCCAATATCAAAACCAAATCCAACAGCAAAACATGCATCCACCATAGGCACTCACACTCACACCAAGGGACTTACGCAACTTCCACATACACATTCACTTAACAGTCATAGGTCATATATATTTCCCATAAAGCCCACTTTCGTATACTTTCCAGAATAGTGAATTAATTCACTGTAAAACTTACCATTATACCCTTAACCCTTTAGCCATTATTTTTACGCAGAACAACTTCATTCACAACAAAAAACTTCCAACAATGCCCTTTAGCCTTAACACTTACGTAATTGCCCCACAAATCTTCATCAAATCCACATCTATGTAAGATAGAATTCTATGCCATCTAGAACATTATCCAACTAGTTCTTTTGAATCTCAGATAATAAAAAATCTGATAAGTCCAATTTATAAAAATATGCCAAAATAAAATAAGTAGATATATACACCATATATCTAACAATCTCTCCTTCTTTGGCATATTTGTCACAAATACTAAGCTCCTCCTAAATCACATAATTGGACATATAAGTATAAAATACACAATTCATATGAACTCCCGCTCAATCGGACTTCAAGTTCCAAAGAACATCCATAGAAACAATAATCCAATCATCTAAATTTCTCCCCTTAGGACAAAAGATGCCAAAAAACAAGACGAATAGTCACACATATGCCTCTAAATAACCCCTTGAATGGAACAGTCACCATAAACAATCTAATAACTCCCCCTTAGGACAACAGTGTCAAAACGAAGAATGCCTGCAACATAATCAATCTCAAGAAAAAAAGAAACATAAACATCACCAGTAGGTGCAGCGGACAAATTGTATACAAACTAAGATGACAATTTACCACCATTCAAAACACTGATAGATATGCCCGAAAGAGAGAGAGATACCCAAGGGAGAGACCCATACTGATGGGAGAGACAAAGAGTCTTCAGTGGAGCCAAATAAAAGTCACAATGCAAACTACTAAAAGGATGGGACGACAATCGCAACATAAAAACTAAAGAAGAACTAAAGAAGACAAAATATTTTTTAACTTTTCCTTTCTTTTTTTTGTTTTTTAATGAAAAACATCAAACTATACTTCAAAATGTAAAGCACATAGTTCTTATGCCCCTTGAAGAAATTAAAACCTGGGCTTATTCCTCATCACATTATCTAGGTCATCAACTGTCTGATTGATTTCTTCATCTGAAGTAACTGACTTATCCTTAGTTTGAATAGTTTCTTCAAAAGCAGTAACTAACTATGAATCTAAACACTTTCTTATTTTTCCTTCACTAAGACTTTTTGCTTATCCTTGACCCTTTCTAACCTAAGTGGATTTCAGTACTGAAGGTTGATTCTAAAATTTATATGAGGGATATAGGGTCCTTCGATTTTGGCTTCTTTGAAGTAACATCTGCAGTAACTTGTAGCGTTTTGGCCTTATGTGCCTAATAATGCCGCAAAACTAACATGTGGGAACAAATATTCGATTCTTCCTCGATGTTTTTTCTTGGACAGATATAGGTATATCCATTTTCTGATCATTCACCTTGGAGCACTTACCCTTATAGCCAATGCTTTGAAGATCTCCTTTAACCTTACCGATTTCCATTAACCTTTCTAATTTTTTTATGCCTTCGTTCAACATTCTTAATCGCTTTTCGGTACTTACTAATTTCATTCTGGCTTCACCGAGCTCATCTAACGCCAACTTCAAATTCTTTTCTAACCCTTGGATAGTGTTCTTTATGGAGAGATTTTCTTCTTTCAATCTTTCATTCTTTCTACACGTATTTACCCATTTTTCATACATAGCTTTGTAAGCCTTGTAAATATTCTCCTTTCTATCATCTAGGCCACTTTCATCACTGTCATTATCTGATATTGGGTCTTGAGCTGAGTTGTTTGCATTCTTCTAGAAATTTTTTATTTTTCTCCCTTTTACATCTTCAGTTACTTCCTTCTCAGTTACTGTTAAGCAAGTAACTAGACTTTTTCTATGTAAAGCATCTAACGCAACACCATTAGCGATTTCTTCTTCACTACTATACTCACTTCTGGATTCACTCTCATTCCAAGTGCTTCTATAGGATTGACCTTTTCTCTTCTTCAAAGTGTTAGCACATTCGACTTGAATGTGCCCAAAGTCCTCACACTCATGACATTAGATTCTCTTCACCTTCCTTTTACTCTTTTGAGCTTTGGCTTATTGCTTTAAGTTTATACTCGATGAACTCCCACCATGTTGTCTGAATTCGGGTCTGTCCTTTTTTCTTTCTTTTTAACCACTTACTAAACTCTCGTGTTAATAGCTCCATATCTTCATTCTCATTGGATTCATCTTCTGTATTATTCACACCTTTTCCAGTTTCAACCTGTAGTACCAATCATTTGCTTCTTTCTTGCTTATCCTTCAAATGATTCATTTCGAAATTTCTAAGAATTTCAATTACCTTCTCCAATGACAGATCATTAATGTCGTGGGCCTCTTCTATTGCTACAATATTTTGAATGAATCTAGGAGGTAGTGATCTTAACGTCTTCTTGACTAATTTCAAATCAAAATATTTCTTTCCGAGTTGATGTGCCTGATTTGCTATATCTCTCAATCTTTGATGAAAGTCCCCAATAGTCTCATTTTCATCCACCTTCAGTTCTTCAAATGTCATAGCTAACATCTGTAATTTTGACGCTATCACAAATTTGGAGCCTTCATGAATAGTCTGCAAAACATCCCACACTTCTTTAGCCGATTCATAGGTCGATATCGTTGAGAACTGTCCTTCATCAACAGCACTGAAAATTGCATGCATTGCTTGTGAGTTTCCAAGTGCCCTCTCTTCTTCAGCTCTTGTCCAGTCAGATGGATCTTTTAGAACTATCTCTCCATTATCATCGGTAATTATCGAATGTGTCCAGCCATATAACACCGAGTTCCACGCTCTTGTTCTGTGTGCCTAAAAAAGACCTTCATCTGTGATTTCCATACAGGATGATTAGATTGATGTTCCTTTTCTTATAGCCATGTTCGCGAAACTAGGATCTGCACCTACTTGCTACCAAGTTTTGAAATGGTAACCCGCTCTGATACCAATTGAAAAACCGTAAGGGTAGTAGTTTCGCAATTTTTTTAACTTTATATGGTCGTTTATGGCACAAACAAAATCGATCAAAAAAGAAATAACAAATGATACTAGAAATTTGGTAACGTAATTCGGAACTCCTTACCTAAGTCTGCAGGGCTCTCACTTATCTTAATACTTTCATTAAAGTACAATAGATTTACCCAAGGCTTTACTGAGCTGATGCCACTCAACCCTTAACACTATCTCTCAACCTTACTTCCCGTGAAAGATTTTTACACCCAATAATACGATTGTCTCGTACTAACCTCAACAGAGGATTTATCTCAACAATCTATTAATTGAAAAACAATAAATAAAAGACTTAAGTGTTTGAAAATTTAATAGCAAAATCTGAACACACTTGAGATTGAAACAGAACAACTTTCCTATGGGTTTTGGCTCCTCCAAAAGAGATATGAAAGTTGTTCGCACACAATCAGTCCAACCGTGAGCCACTCCATAAGGATGACAGTCCAAAGTGAGCAATCTCCACACGATCAGTACAGAGCCGTGAACCTCCCACTCCGAAAACACATACTGCACTCTTTAATTGTTGTTAATCAAGCAAAGAACACACGACCAAAGAGTATGCAAACAACCACGTACTGCATCTTCACTAATAACCCATCAATCCACACAATGCATAAGGCACTCAGAATACTCACTCATTATGTAACACCCCCTTACCGTAGGGTATGCACCGGGATGCCCATAGGTCATTTCGGTACATATCCTATGATAAGGGAGCGAGACGTGCGATCACTACAGTCACTCCATATGGCATCATATTAATTTGAATAATAAAACATTAATTGTAAACCACAATATTTTTAAAATCAAACTCTTCCTTATTTCATTTCTCAAAATCAAAAGTTTGTACATCATTTCATACTGTACTGTCTGTATATACATACAAAAACCTAGTACAAAATGTTACATGAAAGAGGAAGAATACATCAAATCTATCTAGGTCATCCCAAAAGTCCCAGCTGACCGACCTGTGAGCCATGACTTCTCTCGCCAACACGATCTACACGGCTAGAAAAGTCCCTCTGGAGCTAGGAGTCTACTCTCGGTCCTGAAAAATATGTTGCAATTTTGGGTGAGTTTGCGAACTCAGTGAGGTAACCATCATCGATGGTTCACTCAATTCATGCAACACATTGGACACAGCACAAATATCCATAGATCAAATGTCAAACATTAATCACATAAGTATAAGGCATTAAGCCTTTCACTCAATCAAACACATTAAGCAAATGCATATGAAATGCTCATGTGACACTTTTCCAATTATTACAGTGTTGTGACCGAGCGCCTGAACTGTCCCAATGTGGGCACATTAATCGTTGAGCCTGAGGCTCTGAATCACTGTTGAGCTCGAAGCTCAAATACACTCATTGAGCTTTAAGCTCTAATCGGTGGCTGCTCCGGTCACAACTGTCATTATCTGATCATGCATTCATGAATGAAATGCATATGTCATAATTATGCACGTATGCATATATCTCAATTAATCACATTAAAACATGATTACAATTAATCACATTGAAACACATAGGTCACAATTCACATACAAGTAGCACTTCTATGTCATAGCCCCCAATATTCAGTCATCGGATCTTCTGTCCGGAATCCATAATCAGACACAATTCCCACCATTATTCACCACAATTCATAAGGAACACAAAAATTGAGAGAAACCGTCTAGGTCACTTACCAATAGCTTCCGAAGCTAATGCTTGGAAGTCTCGGCAACGTCGGTGTGCTGACATTCCACAGGCGCCTCTATAACAAGTCAAATACACTTACATTATAAATTGAACAATAAAAAATGTATAATAATGCACATATAAGAATTTAAATGAGTATAATGCATGTTCATGACAATTCCGGTGTCAATCAGAACTTTAACCCGAAAATATGCCTTTAATTGGTCACCTCATTTGATTTAATCCAACATTTCCCAAAACTCTAAAAAAATCACAAATTGATAAGGAGAGGTAAAGGATTGTTTTAGAAATCCAACGCTTCAAGAATCGGGTCAATCAGAAGTTGGATGCAAAAGTTAGAAGTAATTGAATGTCAAAAGGGTTCGGATGATAGAAAATTTACAAAAATGCCACTCACACTCGCGACTGCCTTGCTGTCGCGAGACGCCCGCTGAACTAGCGCGCATGCTATCGCGAGTATTCGCAGTCGCAACGTCGCTCGTCGCGATCGCGACACCATCTGATTCGTTGCGATCGTGATGCGTCACGATCGTAACTCTCCTCTCTTCTTTCACTAGCATTCCTCTTCCAAAATATATATACTTCCAAAATACATAACTTCTCACTAAAACCTCTAAAATTCACAAACTTGGTATCAATGGAAAGCTAACAAAAAGACCTACAATTTTCATGAGGGACTCACAAACAAATTCCACCTCTATAGGGGTCAAAATTTACTTCAAACAAGTATGTCCTGTAAATCTCACCCTAAACCATAACACAATTTCTAAAAATCATAGCTTCCTATTACATTACTAAAAAATTCCATAATTTATAGAAATAGAAAGATCAGAATACAATCTACACTTTTCATGAGAACTCAGAAGCAAATTCAACCTCTAAAAGGGTCAAATGCGCAATCAAAGTTTTTGCCCTGCACATGTCATCATAACCGTACCACAATCTGCTCAAACTCATAACTTCCTATGCCATTGTTCAAAAATTCCATGCTTTATATCAATGAAAAGATCAGAAAACATGCTACAATTCTCATGAAGGACTTAGAAGCAAATTCCACCTCTAACTAGGTCAATTTCTCACATGATTGTGGCTGCCCTGTTAAGGATTGTTAAATAAAGATATCACCTAAACCATATCCATACTTTAAAAATCCATAACTTACAATTCTTACATCCAAAGATAGCATATTACACATCATTAAAAAGCTATGACATTCCTCTACAACTTTCATTAAGGACACTTTCTCCAATTCAGACCATAACAATCCAGAATTGGCCTCAGAACCCAGTAATCACAAAACCTACACCTTTAGGCATTTTCACACAACAAAGCACCTTAATCTTCAAAATACATCCGAAATTCAACAAGTCATAACTTTCAATCCTTATATCAAAAAAATTCATACTTTAAGGCGATAGAAAGCTAACAAGAAAATCTATAACTTTCATGAAGACCAATTTAGCAAATTCTGCCTAAATCAACCCAGATTA
>JAOTJB010108844.1:7625-19921 GCA_027123815.1 Erythroxylum minutifolium | reverse complement strand
GTTCAATTTAGACATATTTGAGTTATGAAATGTGAATGATCTTGAGATGTGAATTTAAGAAATATATCTGGAATTGTTATTGAACATACATCATACATAACATATACATATATGCATAAGTGAGTACTTTTGTGATAAGTGCAAAAAAGTAATTTGTAAATGTGTGATTGCCTGTTATAGGGGAGCAAATAGATCGAGCACATCCAGACGTTGTCGGGATGTCTAGGTAATAAGCTATCTTTAGTAAATCGTGAGTTAACCTAGATGTGTCAACTCAATTATATGTGTTTTTCTGTTTGAATTATATGTGTAGTGAATTGACTTAGGTGTATCTCACTATGCTTGAATTGCTCCTGTTTAATTTTGACATAATGAACTGTTATTGGTTTGATTGTGATATTACTGATTTCGAACAATTGATTGTCCGAGGAGACCATTATTTAGGACTGTATTGGAAGTGCTCATTGTATGTGAATTTGACTGACGAAGTATTATTTGATATTATTATTGAGTGTCAGACTAAGGTTCGATGATAAATGTGAATGTAAATGTGTATGGAATAAGTGATGGTCAACTGAATGTGAATGCTCAACTATTTGTTGAATGTCGGACTTAAATCCGATGAACTGTGAAAATTGAATGTGCTCATTGACTAAATGTGATTGATGATATATTATGTGAACTATGATACTCCATTACATGATGCATGTTCACATAAAAGAAGTTGTGGCCGGAATAGCCAACGTGAAAAGAGCTTTAAGCTCAGTATGCACATCAGAGCCTCAGGCTCAACGATTAATGAGCTCGGTATCCACAATAAATACGGCACAATACTGAAAAGAGCCCAGTATCTACAACGGATAAGGGACAGTAAAATAGGCACTCGGCCACAACAAAGTTAAAATGGAATGAGTCTCATTTTCTTTTACATTTGCATCTTTAAATGTGTTTATGATATTGATTGCAAATGAATGTTGAACTGTGTTGTGTTGATTTTGAGAAATGCTTATGAATTTGATGGTGATAGGAAGAATTGTGATAAATGAGTGCTATGTTCTAAAATGATTGTATGATATTCTTGCATTCAGAATATACTTCTGGAATGACTTAACAAGTGATTGTATTTTTAAATGCTTCTTTTATTATGATGCAATTTGTGGAATATAAGTTATAGCTCTGAATGAAGCGTTACTTTGATTGAGTTGAATGTTATTTATTGATGTATATGTGCTCTGTTTTGAGTGAACACATCGATGATGGTTCACTCACTGAGTTTGTAAAACTTATCAAAATTGCAACATTGATTTTCAGGTACCAGGAGGAGACCTTACTAGTAAAACAAGTTAACTGAAGTTTAGCACTGTCTATTTTGGATCAAGATGTGGCCCAAAGGTCTGGTCAGCTGTCATCTGGGTATTTTAGATAGAGTACTTTGTATAGTTTTAATTTTATATAGAATCTTTTGTTTAAAACAGTGTGATCACAAATGTTTTTTGTAATGTGAATATATGAACGGGTCGTAATGAAATAACAATGTAAAAACATACTTTGTTAATGAAATGAGATAAGTTGTTTTGTTTTATGATTACTTCTAATGTGTATAATGCTATAGTAAGTGAATGTGACTGCTCTATCAAGTTATTCCCACAGGGTATGTGCTTGGATATTCTCAAGAATTTTGAGCATATGTCCTATAGTAGTGATGTGTTACAATTAATGATCACAATAATCCACAACTTTGCATATCATTTTATTTTTCCACCACTAAAAATCAAATGCATAATTATGAAACAAAGGCATTTTTAGGGCTGTAATGTGGGTAAGGGTAAGGTGAGATGTATTTTAGGTGACGTAATATAAAGCCATCAAGCTAATGAAGAAAAAGTAGCTTTCAATGAGATATCAAATGCACAAGTTAACATTCATTCGAAACTGGTACCATTAGCCATAAAGAATGCAACAACTATGTTTCACAACTCAATTCAGCTCTCACACTTAAACCACATGAATATAACACAAAAACTGCTTCATCCAAAAAAACATCTGCCTTATATGGAATATATTTAAACACCCAATCAATACAACTTAAAGAGGATAAATTATTCATTAATAACTTTTCTCGATAATTGCATTTCCTCCTTGCAACTTTTATTTAAACTCAAATTTTTCTTTTCTTTTCTTTTCTCTTTTTTTCATGAATATAAAAGTGATAGAACTACATGTGATAAAAAAGTGGTCTTGAATAGAAAATGAAAGCAAACTAAGATGTACATGTCATGAAGGTCACTCATAACAAAAAATAGTGAGATTGATATGGATATTTTAGTCTAATACAACTCAAAACCTTGCTAGTTTTTTGGTTAATAACTAGTCACTGCTCTTTTAAGGATAACAAACATTAACTAGTCACAAGAGCAAAAGGACTTACTAATGTTGCAATGGATTTTCTAGTCAATTTATACTGTGATTATGACTAAATCACCTTAAACTCAATGAAAAATAAAAAAAATTATTTTGGTTGTTCGATTTTGAAACTACCTAAGAAGCTACATAAGCAATAATTAAGCTTAAAACATGCATAAAAACTAATATCCCCATCCCCACACTTAAAACTTACATTGTCCTCAATGTAAAATCAAATGTAAACAATGGAGCATTTATTGAAAATAGCAATTACAAAAATGTAAAGAGACAAAATTCAACTTCCCTTAGGTTGCCTCCTAAGTAGCTCATTTGTTTATTATCGTTGGCTCAACTCCACATTCTTCATTCTTCATAACAACAATTTTCTAACCCTATCACTTCCACATCCTCCACCTGGAATCCTTTATAGAAAGGTTTTAGTTGATGACCATTGATTTTGAATTTCTTGTTTGTTTATAAGCTTTCAATTTCAACTGCACCATATGAAAGTAAATTAGTAACAATAAAAGGTCCAATCCATCGGGAACATAATTTACCTAGGAAAAGCTTAAGTCATAAGTGGTAGAGAAGAAATTTTTTCCTAACCATAAAATTCTTCCTAACAATCATCTCATCATGAAATCATTTTGTCTTTTCTCTGTAAATTTCTACATTCTGATAAGATTCAAGTCTAAGTTCTTCTAATTCTTGCAGCTACAGTTTCCTCAACTCACACATCATATCCATCTTCATATTGCATTACTTAATGGCCCAAAAGTCTTTATGCTTAATTTCCACTGGAAGATGGCATGGCTTCCCATAGATCAGTAGGTATGGAGACATGCCAATTAGTGTCTTGTATGCAGTCCTATATGCCCAAAGAGCATCATCAAGTCACTGACTCCAATCTTTATGATTTAGGCTCACCATTTTCTCAAGGATCAACTTGATTTCTATATTTGACACGCCCATTCATCAGTGGATGATAGGCCATAACTTATGAGTGGTATGGTACTTCTTTAAAAGATTTTTTACTCATTAGTTGCAACATTGAGTACCCCTATCACTAATCAATGCTCGCAATGTTCCAAACCTAGCAAAAATGTTAGACTTGACAAATTTTACAACAAATTTAGAATCGCCAGTCCTAGTGGCTTTAGCTTCTACCTATTTAGAAAACATAATGCATAGCCAACGAAATGTAAACAAAGCCAAAAGAAGAAGGAAATGGTCCCATAAAATTGATGCCTCATACATCAAAAATTTCATGTACAGTTATTAGAGATAAAGGCAATTTGATCTATATGGGATAAATTACCCTGTTTTTAGTATTATTCACATGCTTTACATAACATATAGGAGTCTCAAAAATTATTTGGCCAATTAAAACCACATTTAAGAATTTTCCTACCAGTTCTATTAGGCACAAAATGACCACCATAAATATACGAATGGAAAATTTTCAAAATTGATTCATATTCATATTCAGGCATACATTTCTTAATTACTTCATCAAAACAACACTTCCACAATTAAGGATCATCCCAAATATAATATTTCAACTTACTCTTTATCCTGTTATGTTTAGTCTTACTCAAATCTTTAGGTATCTCATGGTTCACTAGATAGTTCACAATATTAGCATACTATAGTACCTTACCTTGAAGTGTTAGTAATTACTCATCTGAAAACAATTCTTGCAATGGTACTGAATCCTCCTCCTTTATAACTCGACTTAAGTGATCCGAGACTGAATTCTATACAGCTTTCTTATCTTTGATCTCCAAATCGAACTCTTGGAGTAGAAGAATCCATCTAATAAGCCTTGGCTTTGCTTCTTTCTTTGACAAAAGGTACCTTAATGCTGCATTATTAGAATAACCAAGCAAGTAAGGTCTAAATTTATTTAAAGAAAACACAATAACTAAAATCTCCTTTTCAGTGGTGGAATAGTTACATTGTGCTGGATTGAGTGTTCGAGAAGTGTAGTACATAGTATAAGTCATCTTTTCACATTTTTTACCAAGGATGACACCCACAACAAAATTGCTTGCATTACACATAATCTTAATAGGTTGACTTCAGTTAGGTGGTTGAATAATTGGTGCTGAATTCAAAAGTTCTTTCAACTTCTCAAATGCTTCCTTGCATCCCTAATCAAATTCAAAAGGTACATCCTTTTGTAACAAATGGTAAAGTTTTGTTGAGATCTTACTGAAGTCCTTGATAAAACTTTGATAAAAACCTGCATGACCAAGAAAAGAATGAACCTTAATTCCTTTATATCCGATTACATGTCCCAAAACTATCCCTTATTCAACCATCAAATGACATTTTCAAAATTAAGAATGAGATTAGTTTCAATACAATGTTCAAGTACACAATTCAGATTGCATGCATCTAATGAATCCCATAGACAGTAAAATCATCCATAAAGACCTCAATAATGTGTTTAACATACTCATAGAAAATACTTACCATGCAACTTTGAAAGGTAGTTGGGGCATTATGGAGTCTAAACGAAATCCTTCTAAAGGAAAATGTACTAAATAGGCATGTGAAGGTTGTTTTCTCCTTATCCTTCGAAGCTAACATAATTTGGTTATATCTTGAATACCCATCAAGAAAAAAATACTAAGATCATTCCGTAAGTCTTTCAAGCATCTAATCAATGAATGGGAGTGGAAAGGGATCCTTGCATGTAGCAGCATTCAACTTCCTATAGTCAATGCACACTCTCCATCCATTTGAATTTTTATAGGCACAAACTCATTATTCTTATCCTTCACCATAGTAATCCCAGTTTTCTTCGGTACTACTTAGATTGGACTCACCCATTTACTATCCAAAATTGGATAGATTATACCAACATCAAGCAACTTTAAGGTCTCCATCTTTACCACTTCCATCATTGGAGGATTTAAGTTTCTTTATGATTCTCTTAATGGTTTGGATCCTTCTTCCAACAAAATTCGATGCATACATGTCCAAGGGATAATACATTTGAAGTCAACTATGGTCTACCTTATAGCTACGATATGGTCCTTAAGCACTCGAATGAGCTTTTCCTCTTAAAGCTTGGTTAAGTTCCTTGCCATAATTACTGCAAGTGTTTCCCTTCTCTCAAAAACACATATTTCAAATGCTCTGGCCTATAAGTGCCTGCACAGCCGAAGGTAAAGATTTCATATCAAATATTGGCAGTTTAATATTTTGAAATATATACATTTTTTATATTGTTTATAGTGATTGCAATATGATAGTTATGCATTAGTGTGTATTTTTCTAAGTATTTGACATGTGTTTCTTTCATAATAGTTTAGTATTGTTATATTATAGGATTCATTTTGTATGTTTCCATTTAGTTTAATCATCATTGTTGTTCTTTTATGTTTGATGTTAATTTAAGGTAAGAATTGATTATTTTGTGTAGCAATGGAGGTTGGCAACTTTGAGATTGAGCTAGAGACCAAAAGAGGAGAAAAGAAGAGGAAACATTCTAATGCAAATGCACATGATTGTGGGAGTCATGCCAATTCCCACGATCGTGGGATATCTAATCCGTGAACATATGCGGCGTTCACTTAATTTTAGTTTTTCTAGACTATTGAAGATAAAAAAACCTATCGATGAAGGAGGACGTGAGAACTCTATGTAGAATAGCCTTCTAAAGTGAAAAACCCAAGTTTGGAGTCTTGAGAAAGGTGGAGATTCAAGGATCATAAATCACAATTGGGAGAAGAGCTTACCAACCCTGAAATTTCCAGATTTTGGCAGAGAAGAGGGTATTTTTTAATTTATTTTTCAGTTGTTTATCTCTTCTAGTCATTGTATGATGGATTATTCAATTGTTAGGGATGTTATAGACACCATGAGTGGCTGATTTATTTTTTAGCAATTACTTTGAACTATCTTGTTAAACTCTTATTTTATTGATTTGAATGAAATATGTCTTTGATGAATGTTGAATACATTTATACTTTGCAATAGATCAAGAGATTGAGTAAGGAAATCCATATAGGATCGTACAAAGAGAGTTGGCATTTTATAGACCTACATCAATCATGTTAATTGATTAGTTGAAAGAGAGATCTAGGCTAATTTAATTGATCACCCATAAGATAACTTAATAACTAGTTAAAATGATGGAGTGAATTGGTAGATTAAGAGATTGCTTAATCATCTTCATTTAATTTGATTAGAAAAAATTAATTACACCTTGAGAAAGGGTAGTTAATACATTTGTACATCTTAGGTGACACACAATTCAATTAATAAAATAAAAGGGAGACAAGATAGGAAAAAAAATGGTCTCTAGTTGTTAAAGTCTTGAATTACAACTTTCCGCATTTTGGCATTATCAGTTGTTCATTGTTAGTCTTTTAATTTTAATTTAATTTTTCAATTTATTTCCATAAAATAATTGTAGGTCTTAAACAAAGATTGATTTAAATTAAGTGGTGCCTAAGCACAATCCTTGTGAGATCGATATCTGTTTTTTAAATACAAGTCACGACCTATATACTTACAATTTTTGAGTATAAAACTAGTAGACTGTTTTGCAATCAACAAGTTTTTGGCACCGTTGTCAAGGATTGACTGTTTAGCATCTTGTTTAGTTTAGATTACTTTGATTTAAGAGTTTTTTAATAATTTTCTTTGTGTATTTACAGGTGCGTGAACACAAGAAGCACACGAAGATCGACAGAATTTGTAACGACAAACTATTCAATATCACAAAACACATCAAGGAATCTTAGAATGAGGAATGAGACATCTGAAGAGCTGGATGTCAAGAAGGAATAGAAAGAACAATGATGGAAGGTAGATATTATAGGGAGCAAGGAACTTTTGCTAATTACAATGAGGCACAATATGGTTGGGGAAGTACTGATCTTTATTGGAACACGTACACTCCAGAGTGGCAGAATCACCTAGATTTTTCCAACAATGCAAATACTCATATAATGTCCAATATTTCTTTAATTATGGTACATTATTAATGTTGGAAAAAATATTTTAAAAATTTTGTGAGTATAGAAAAAGATGAAAAATCTATATTACTAATGGATTTACAATGAAAGGACTTGTATATTTTGTGAACAGTTTTCTTATATTGTTTCTTTCTATAAATCTCCTTCAAATTTATTACCCTTATGTTACTCTAATCATACCTTATCTAAGCTCCAATACAACCCCTATAAAGACCTTTTGATTTTTACTTCTAGTTTACAAATAACTGGTGAAGATGTGATAATATTGCAAGTCTATGGTAAGAGTTGTGTTATGTGTTGATTTAAGAGTTTGATATTTTTCACCCTAAACACTTTAGTGAAACCTTGGTTGTGAGGGTGTAAAGATTTATGTCTTTGATTTCAATAAGATTATTTACTTGATTACTATTAATATTGACCTATGAAGTTAGTTTTAGGATAAATTGATTATACTTATATGATATTTTGATTAATATGACATGATGATTAAGTATAGGTGGAAAGTTCGGGATTAATAAATGATGGATGTTGTAAGTTGATAATTTAGATTATGATTTGCTTGAGGATAAGCAAAAGCTCAAGTGTGAGAATTTTTGATAAATGCTAATTTGATTATAATTATACACTTATATTTGATATATTTTGCTTGATATTTTATAGTTTTGTTATATAATTGGTGCTTAATTCATTCCAACTGTATTTATAGGTTATAATTGCTTTGATGGAATAAAAAGGAGAAGAATTTGTATGAAAGCATGGCAAAAGACTTAGATTTAAAGCAACTAAGAAGCTACACGCCTATGTATAGAGGCAGTGTAAGTCTTTGTAAACACGTGAAGATTGAAGAAATTGTTTTTTGATTATGTATGTTACCCGCGTAAGTCTCTGTGCCTATGTGAAATTATGAATTCAATTGTTTTTTATTATACATAATCTCTCACATGCTCGTGGAAGTGATCATGTTTATCCATAAAACCCTAAAATTTATTATAAAAGGATATGAGTGGAGGCAATTTGAGGAGAGTTGAATTTTTTGGTAGAGTTGAAACATGAAACACCTAAAGAGGAAATGATTTTGATCAAGAGATAAGGAAAACACGAAGTTAACATCAAAAGAGATCCAATAGAAGGCTACATCTAACTTAAACTTATAATAAGATTTAATAGAAGAGAAAGAGAGATATGATATTAATGCCTCCTTTAGTTTGTTGAATGTAAACATAGATTTGTCAACAAACAGGAAGGCCACATCCTTGACTAAAAGGTTTGTCAAAGGTCGTGCAATTTGCTAGAAGTCTTTAACGAATCGAGAGTAAAATCCTACATGACCTAATAATCCTTGCACACCTTTTACATTGCTTGTCGGTGGAAGTTTCTCTATCACTTTTGTTTTTTCTCAGTCGATCTCAAATCCTTGGTGCTAGATTTTATGCCCTAGCACTATCCCCTCTTGCACATTAAAATGGCATTTCTCCCAATTCAGCACCAAGTGTGATTCTTTACATCTTTGAAAAACTTTGTCCAAATTAGTGAAACACTTCTCGAAAGTATACCCAAACTATAAAATCATCCATGAACACCTCCATTATATCTTCTATCATATCGATAAAAATAGACATCATATATCTTTGAAATATAGCCGGGGCATTGCATAGTCTGAAAGGCATCCGCCTGTATGCAAATGTAATATAAGGGCAGTGAACATGGTCTTTTCTTGATCATCTGGGTAAATGAAGATCTAATTATATCTCAAATATCCATCTAGGAAGCAATAAAACAAATGTCCAGCTACCCTTTCTATCATCTAGTCTGTGAACGAGAGAGGAAAATGATCTTTCTTAGTCACTGAGTTAACTTTGCGATAATTTATGCATACTCTCCATCCTGTCACCGTTTTTGTTGAAATTACTTCTCCATTATTACTTTCTATTACCATCATTCCACCTTTCTTAGGTACACATTGTACTGTACTGACCCATTCATTATCGAAGATGGGATAAATTATACCTACATCTAAGAGTTTGATTATCTCCTTCTTGACCAACTCCTTCATGTTAGGGTTCAACCTTTTTTGACACTCCCTCACTGTTCTACATCCTTCCTCTAGGTTTATTCGATGCATGCAAATATTTAGGCTTATACCTCGAATATTAGCAATCTGCCATCCGATGGCTTTCTTTCACTTTCTAACAATTTCCACCACCTTACTTTCTTATTTCTTATTCAATTGATCTGATATGATTATCAATAAAATTTTACCTTCACCTAGAAATGTATATCTGAGATATGTAGGTAAAGGTTTAAGCTCTAATGTGGGTGGTTTTTCTATAGATGGTGGTATAGGTGTTTTAATTTGAACCAATTTATCTTGATGCATTTGAACATCTGACTCCTCCATATTATTGTCTCCTTTAGATTCAAGTTTCTAATATCCATTATCTATCTCCACTTCAACTGACTATACTTCTGCGATGGAACTCCCAACTTATTCTTGCAAATTTTGATCCATAATTTCAATCTTCATGCATGCGCTACTCGCAGTTGGATTCTTTAAAGCCTTATTCATTTTGAATTTGATCTTATCCTCAAATATTTAAAGTGTTAATTTCCCTTCGTGAATATCAATTATTGCTTTTCTTATATTCATAAATGGTCGTCCTAGGCCACGATTCCAAATGGTCTTTTAATGGATTGATCAGGAAACTGAATTAACATTGATGTTGGTTTGACCCAGTCCCAATTTCTTGAATATTGATAAAGGCATAAGGTTAATACTTGCACCTAAATCGTAAAAGCATTTAGTGAATTTGAACTCACCAACCATATAGGGTATTGTGAAACTTCCTGGATCCTACAATTTAGATGGCATCTGACTGGTGACTATAGAACCATGGGTGCTAGTTAGAGCTACCATCTAATTATCTTCCTAAGTATGCTTATTTGATAATATATCCTTTAAAATTTTTGTGTATTTAGGCATGTGTTCCAAAGCCTCTTCAAATGAGAGATTTATCTGTAACGTCTTTAATTTCTCAACGAACTTTACAAATTGCGCATCTAGCTTCTTCTTTTATAATCATTGGGGAAAAGGGATCTTGGGTTGATACGATGGAGGGGCGACATAAGGAGGGTATTCTCTCATATTCTCTTCTTTCTGCTTTTCTTGATTTTTCTCAGCAGGATGGACAGGGTTCTTTATTATCTTTGTGGGTGGTTTAAGTTCCTTCCTACTTTGAAGTGTAATATCCTTTAGTTGCTCCCTTGCTTTAGTTCTAGAAGTGCTAGGAAGACTTCCCACATTTCACGTCGAGAAAGCATTTGACAATTGGTTTACTTAGACCTCTCGATTTCATATTGAAGAGGCACGATTCTTTGTTACTTATTCAAATTTTCCTTCCAGCTTCTTTTTGCATTGTCTAGAGTTCCAAGCTTATCTAAAATCCTATCCAATTTATATTATATTGAGCTTAATTTATCTTGTTGGAAGCCTGGTTATCCTTGAGGTTTGAATTATCCTCCAACATTGCTTGTCTATGAGAAGTTAGGGTGATTCTTCCACCAAGGGTTGTAAGTGTTGGAGTAGGGATTGTTTCCCCCTCTTGGTCCATATTGAGCTCCCATATAATTCACTTGCTCTAGATCGCTTTCCTTGATCAAGAAACAGTACACTGTATCATGGTCCAATTGTCCACAAAGTTCACACTTAAGTTGTACCACTTTCACTGAAGCTGAGGACGAAGCCTTCATATTATTGAGTTGTTAAGTTAGTTGTCAATTTTAGCTTGCATCTTTGTCATTTGATAGACAATATCAATTTCTTTTCATTTTCAGAAAGTAGTGGTTTGTCTACTCCGTTCGTTCGTCCATAGGCAGTTATTACTCATCATCTCCTTTATCAGCTCTTCTACTTCATCTACCGTCTTTCTCATTCCTGAAGCTAAGTCAATTGTGCCTCTCTTATATGGGCTTACTCTATTATAGAATGTTTGCAAAAAGAATTCCTTACGTAAGTTATGGTGTGTGCATTTCTATTGTAAATCCTTGTATCATTCCCAAGCTTCATAGATCAATTCCCCATCACTTTGCTAGAAATTAGTAATCTCCTTGATGATCTTCATAGTCTTGGATAAGGAAAATACTTATCTAAAAAGGCACGAACTAGCTAATCCTAAGCTATGACATTGGTTAGGTTGAGGGAATGATACCAAGCCTTTGCTCTATCTATAAGGGTAAAAGGGAAAAGCCTAATTCTAACTGCATCTTTTGACATCTGATGGTATCGAAAGGTATCATAGATTTCAAGGAAATTCCCTATATGTGCATTAGGATCTTATTTCGTTAATCCATAAAACTGCACACTATGTTGAAGCATGTTTAGGAAGGCTAGTTTGATTTCAAACGATGCTGCTTATACGGGTGGCCTAGCTACTCCTTGATTAGTCATATTAAACCCTGGTCTTATGAAGTCCATAGGGATTCATTGTTGACATCCTTGGTTCGCTCTGTGGTTCAAATCGTACTGAAATTCCTCGGCCATTGTTTCTTCCACGATTTCCTCTTCTTCTTCATGTCGAGCTTTCCTAATGGAGAACAAGATGGAGATTATATTACCGACACCTTTGTTACAGCTTTAACTCCCTATTGTGCTATCCTCTCCTTCTTCTTGTATTGCTTTTGAATCCTTTCTTTTGTCAATGTATCCTCTCCTTTTTTTTATATCCTTAACCAATCCGATTTACCACTTGTTCTTCTTGGACAATTTGGTTAACAAGATACTTTGGCGAGAAAGGAGAAGAAATATTTGGAGGAGATTTTTCTTAGAAAAAAGAAGCCAAAGATGATTAATAAGCTTGGACCACCCTACTATTCACTCTCCTTTCTTTCTTCTCTGCTGCCACT
>JAOTJB010106965.1:0-19973 GCA_027123815.1 Erythroxylum minutifolium | reverse complement strand
TAAACTGTTGATTTTGAGCAATGAAAAGAGGAAGAATTCGGTTTTAAAAATCTTGTGATTTGTAATTACTGTTTTAATTATTCAAATTGATATGATGCCATGTGGAGTAATTGTAGTGATCGCACGTAGCACTCCATTATCATAAGATATGTACCAGAATGACCCACGGGCGTCTCGGTGCATACCCTAGGGTAAAGGAGGTGTTACACCTTTGGTGGGCAAAACAGCCCGTTGGTAGGGCCGCAAGGCACTTTCGGTGGGAAAAACAGCCCGTTGGGCACCTTCGGTGGGAAAACAGTCCGTTGGGCACCTTTGGTGGGAAAAACAGTCCATTGGCAAACCTTCGGTGGGAAAAAAACCTTGTTGACACGCCCGCAAGGCACTTTTGGCAGGAAAAATAGCCCGTTGGGAGACTTTGGTGGGAAAAACTGTTCGTTGGGCAACTTCGGTGGGAAAAACAACCCGTTGGCACACCTTTGGAGGGAAAAACGGCCCGTTAGCACGGCCACAAGATAGTTGTAGCGGGAAAAACAAACCGCTGGCACCTTCAGTAGCAAAACAGCCTGTTAGGCACCCTTGGTGGAAAAAAGAGCCCATTGACACACCATTGATAGACAAAACAGGCCGTTGGCACGATTGTAAGGCACTTTGGGTGGGAAAAACTGCCCATTGGGCAACTTGGATGGGAAAAACAGCCCGTTGGCACACCTTCAGTGGACAAAACAGCTCGTTGGCATAGCCGCAAGGCACTTTTGGTGGAGAAACAGCCCCTTGGGCACCTTCAGCGGGCAAAACAGCCCGTTGGCACAACTTCGGTGGGCAAAATAGCCCATTGACACAGTTGCAAGGCACTTTTGGTGGGAAAAACAACCCGTTGGGCACTTTCGATGGAAAAATAGCCCGTTGGACACTTTTGGTAGGAAAAATAGCTCATTGGAAAACCTTCGGTGGGCAAAACAACCCAGTGGCAAGCCCTCAAGGCACTTTCGGTGGGAAAAATAGCCCATTGGGCAATTTCGTCCGGAAAAATAGCCCGTTGGGCACTTTCGGTGAGAAAGTAGCTCGTTGGCAAATCTTTGGTGGGCAAAGCAACCCGTTCGCAAGCCCCCAAGGGACTTTCGGTGGGAAAAATAGCCCATTGGGCAACTTAAGCGAGAAAAACAGCCCGTTGGCACATCTTCGGTCTCCAAAACAGCACAATGGCATGGTCGCAAGGGGCTTTCAGTGGGAAAACGGCCTGCTGGGTAACTTCGGTGGGAAAAACAGCCCGCTGACACAGCTTTAGTGGATAAAACAGCCCGTTGGCACAGCCGCAAGGCACTTTCGATGGGAAAAACAGCCTGTTGGGCACCTTCGGTGGGCAAAATAGCCCATTGACATGGCCGCAAGACACTTTTGGCAGGAAAATAGCCCGTTGGGCACTTTTGATGGGAAAAACAGCCCGTTGGGCACATTCAGTGGAAAAAACAGCTCGTTGGCAAACCTTCGATGGGCAAAACAACCCGTTGGCAAGCCCTGAAGGCACTTTTGGTGGGAAAAATAGCCCATTGGGCAACTTCGACGGGAAAAACAAGCCGTTGGGCAACTTCGGTAGGAAAAACAGCCCGTTGGCACATCTTCGGTGGGAAAAACAGCCCGTTGGCACGGCCGTAAGTCACTTTTGGTGGGAAAAACAGCCCGTTGGGCACCTTCAGTAGGAAAAATAGCCCTTTGGGCACCTTCGGTGAAAAAATAGCCCATTGGCGCACCTTATGGGGCAAAAGAGCTCGTTGACACGGCCGCTAGACAGTTTTGGTGGGAAAAAAAGCCTATCGGGCACCTTCGGTGAGAAAAACAGCCCGTTGACACGACCGCAAGGCATTTTTTGTGGGAAAACAGCCCGTTGGGCACCTTTGGTAGGAAAAATAGCCCATTGGCACACTTTGGGTCAGAAAAGCAATCCGTTGGTACGGTCGCAAGGCACCTTCGGTGGGTAAAACAACCCGTTGAGCACCTTCGGTGTGAAAAACAACCCTTTGGCAAGGCAACAAGGCACTTTTAGTGGGAAAAACAGCCCGTTGGCAGGCCTTCGGTGGGCAAAACAGCATGTTGGGATGGCCGCAAGGCACTTTCAGTTGGAAAAATAGCCTGTTGGGCAACTTCGATGGTAAAAACATCCCATTGGAACACATTCGGGGGGCAAAACAGCCTATTGACATGGCCACAAGGCACTTTCATTGGGAAAAATAGCCTGTTTGGCAACTTCTGTGGGAAAAACAGCCCGTTGGCACGGTCGCAAGGCACTTTTGGGGGGAGAAACATCCCATTGGGCACCTTCAGTGGGAAAAACAGCCTGTTGGGCACTTTTAGTGGGAAAAACAGCCGGTTGGCAAACCTTCCGTGGGCAAAACAGCCCGTTGGCACGGCCGCAAGGCACTTTTTGTGGGAAAATAGCCTGTTGGCAAACCTTTGGTGTGCAAAACAGCCTGTTGGCACTGTCGCAAGGCACTTTCAGTGGGAAAAGCAGCCCGTCGGGCACTTACGAAAAGAAAAACAGCCTGTTGGCACACCTTTGGTGGGCAAAACAGGCCAGTGACACGACCACAAGGTGCTTTTGGTGTGAAAAAAAGACCGTTGGGCATCTTTGTTGGAAAAAATAGCCCGTTAGGCACTTTTGATGGGAAAAACAGCCCGTTGGCAAACCTTCCATTGGAAAAACAGTCCGTTGGGTAACTTTGGCTGGAAAAACAGCCCGTTGGCACACCTTCGGTGGGAAAAATAGCCTATTGGCACTGCGGTAAGACACTTTTGGTGGGAAAACAACCCGTTGGGTAACTTCGGTGGGAAAAACAGCCCATTGGCACACCTTAGGTGGGAAAAACAACTCGTTGGCGCACGCTTGGTGGGTAAAACAGCCCGTCGGCACGACTGTAAGGCAATTTCGATGGGAAAGACAGCCCATTGGGTACCTTCGGGGGGAAAAACAGCCCGTTGGGCACCTTTGGTGGGAAAAACATCCCGTTAGTTTGCCTTTGGTGGAGAAAACAGTCCGTTGGCACAGCCGCAAGGAACTTTTGGTGGGAAAAACATCATGTTTGGCACCTTTGGTGGGGAAAACTGCACATTGGCACACCTTTAGTGGGCAAAACAACTTGTTGATGCGGCCATGAGGCACTTTTGGTGGGAAAAACAACCCGTTGGGCACCTTTGATGGGGAAAACAACCTGTTGGCACGACTGCAAGTCACTTTGAGTGAGAAAAACAACCTATTTGCACACCTTTGTTAGGGCAAAACCGCCCGTTGGCATGACCGCAAGGAACTTTCTATGGCAAAAATAGCCCATCAGGCACCTTCTGTGGGAAAAACAACCTGTTGGGCACCTTCAGTGGGAAAACAACCTGTTGGGCACTTTCGGTGGGAAAAACAGCACGTTGGCAAACCTTAGGTTAGCAGAACACCGCGTTGGCAAGCCCGCAAGGTACTTTTGGCAGGAAAAATAGCCCGTTGGGAGACTTTGGTGGGAAAACTATCCGTTGGGCAACTTTGGTGGGGAAAACAACCCGTTGGCACACCTTTGGTGGGCAAAATAGCCCGTTGGCAGAGCCGTAAGGCACTTTCGGTGGAAAAAACATCCCGTTGCACACCTTTGGTGGGAAAAACAGTCTATTGGCACACCTTTAGTGGGCAAATCAGGCAGTTGACAAGGTCGCAAGGCACTTTGGGTGCAAAAAACAACCTATTGGGCACTTTTGGTGGGAGAAACAGCCCGTTGGCATACCTTAGGTGGGAAAAACAGCCCGTTGGCATACCTTAGGTGGGCAAAACAGCCTGTCGGCACGAACGTAAGGCAATTTCGATGGGAAAATAGCCCATTGGGTACCTTCGAGGGGAAAACAGCCCGTTGGGCACCTTTGGTGGGAAAAATAGCCCGTTGGTTCACCTTTGGTGGGGAAAACAGTCCGTTGGCACAGCTGCAAGGAACTTTCGGTGGGAAAACAGTACGTTGGGCACCTTCGGTGGGAAAAATTGACTGTTGGCACACCTTCGGTGGGCAAAATAGCCCGTTGGCATGGTTGCAACGCACTTTTGGTGGTAAAAACAGCCCGTTGGCCACCTTCGATGGGGAAAACCACCCATTGGCACGACCATAAGGCAATTTTGGTGGGAAAAATAGCCTGTTAGGCACCTTTAATGGGAAAAAAACCAGTTGGGCACTTTGCGTGGGAGCAACAGCCCGGTCACACACCTTCGGGGGGAGAAACAGCCCGTTGGCACAGTCGTGAGGCACTTTTGGTGGGAAAAACAACCTGTTGGGCACCTTTGACGGGGAAAACAACCTGTTGGCACAACCGCAAGTCACTTTTAATTCAAAAAACAACCTATTAGCACACCTTCGTTGGGGTAAAATAGCTCGTTGGCATGACCGCAAGGCACTTTCTATGGGAAAAACAGCCCGTCGGTCAACTTTGGTGGGAAAAACAGCCCGTTGGGCACCTTCAGTGGGAAAACAACTCGTTGGGCACTTTCGGTGGGAAAAACAGCCTATTGGCAAACCTTCGGTGGGAAAAGCATCTCGTTGACATGCCCGCAAGGTACTTTTGGCAGGAAAAATAGCCTGTTGGGAGACTTTGGTGGGAAAAACTGTTCGTTGGGCAACTTCGGTGGGAAAAACAACCCGTTGGCACACCTTTGGCGGGCAAAACAGCCCGTTAGCACAGCCACAACACAATTGCAGCGGGAAAAACAAACCACTGGCACCTTCAGTAGCAAAACAGCCTGTTAGGCACCTTTGGTGGAAAAAAGAGCCTGTTGGCATACCATCGATAAACAAAACAGCCCGTTGGCACGGTTGTAAGGCACTTTGGGTGGGAAAAACTACCCATTGGGCAACTTTGATGGAAAAAACAGCCCGTTGGCACACCTTTAGTGGACAAAATAGCCCGTTGGCACAGCCCGTTGGCACAGCCGCAAGGCACTTTCGGTGGGAAAACAGCCCCTCGGGCACCTTCAGCGGGCAAAACAGCCTGTTGGCACAACTTTGGTGGGCAAAATAGCCCATTGACACGGCCACAAGGCACTTTTGGCGGGAAAAACAACCCATTGGGCACTTTCGATGGAAAAACAACCCGTTGGGCACTTTTGGTGGGAAAAACAGCTCGTTGGCAAACCTTCGGTGGGCAAAACAACCCATTGGCAAGCTCTCAAGGCACTTTTGGTGGGAAAAACAGCCCATTGGCCAACTTCGACGGGAAAAATAGCCCGTTGGGCACTTTCGATGAGAAAGCAGCTCGTTGGCAAGCCCCCAAAGGACATTCGGTGGGAAAAACAACCCATTGGGCAACTTAAGCGGGAAAAACAGACCGTTGGCACATCTTCGGTCTTCAAAACAGCACGATGGCATGGTTGCAAGGCACTTTCAGTGGGAAAACAGCCCGCTGGGTAACTTCGGTGGGAAAAACAGCCCGCTGGTACAGCTTCAGTGGATAAAACAGCCCGTTGGCACAGCCGCAAGGCACTTTCGGTGGGAAAAACAGCCCGTTGGGCACCTTCGGTGGGCAAAATAGCCCGTTGGCACAACTTCGGTGGGCAAAATAGCCCATTGACACGGTCGCAAGGCACTTTTGGTGGGAAAAACAACCCGTTAGGCACTTTTGATGGGAAAAACAGCCAGTTGGGTACTTTCGGTAGGAAAAACAGCTCATTGGCAAACCTTCGGTGGGCAAAACAACCCGTTGGCAAGCCCTCAAGGCACTTTCGGTGGGAAAAACAGGCCATTGGGCAACTTCGATGGGAAAAACAGCCCGTTGGGCACTTTCAACGAGAAAGCAGCTCGTTGGCAAATCTTTGGTGGGCAAAGCAGCCCGTTGGCAAGCCCCCAAGGGACTTTCGATGGGAAAAACATCCCATTGGGCAACTTTGGCGGGGAAAACAGCCCGTTGGCACATCTTCGGTCTGCAAAACAGCACGATGGAATGGCCGCAAGGCACTTTTAGTGGGAAAACAGCTCGCTGGGTAACTTCAGTGAGAAAAACAGCCCGTTGTCACATCTTAGGTGGGCATAACAGCCTGTTGGCACACATTTGGTGGGCGAAACAGCCCCTTGGCACGACCGTAAGGCAATTTTGGCGGGGAAAACAGCCCATTGGGTACCTTCGGTGGGAAAAACAGCCCATTGGGCACCTTTGGTGGGAAAAATAGCTCGTTGGCATGACTGTACGGAACTTTTGGTGGGAAAAATAGCCCATTGGCTTGACTGTAAGGAACTTTCGGTGGGAAAAACAGTCCGTTGTTCACCTTCGGTGGGCAAAACAACCCGTTGGCACGGTCGCAAGGCACTTTTGGTGGGAAAAACAGCCCATTGGGCACCTTCGGTGGGGAAAACAACCCGTTGGCACGACTGCAAGGCATTTTCGGTGGGAAAAACAGCCTGTTGGGCACTTTCAGTGGGAAAACAGCCTGTTGGCACGATCGCAAGGCACTTTCGGTGGGCAAAATAGCCTGTTGGGCACCTTTGGCGGGAAAAACAGTTCTTTGGCACACCTTCGTTGGGCAAGTCTGCCAGTTGAGACGGTCGCAAGGCACCTTGGGTGGGAAAAACAACCCGTTGGGCACCTTCAGTGGGAAAACAGCCTGATGGGCACTATTGGTGGGAGAAACAGGTTGTGGGCACACCTTAGGTGGGAAAAACAGCCCGTTAACACACCTTAGGTTGGAAAAACAGACCGTTGGCACACATTTGGTGGGTAAAACAGCCCGTCGGCACGAACATAAGGCAAATTCAATGGGAAAAATAGCCAGTTGGGTACCTTGGGGGAAAAATAGCCCGTTGGGCAACTTTGGTGGGAAAAACAGCCCGTTGGTTCGCCTTTGGTAGGGAAAACAGTCCGTTGGCACGGCCGCAAGGAACTTTCTGTGGGAAAACAACCCGTTGGGCACATTCGATGGGAAAAATCACCTATTGGCACACCTTCAGTAGGCAAAACAGCCCGTTGGCACGGCTGCAAGGCACTTTTGGTGATAAAAACAGCCCGTTGGGCACGTTCGATGGGGAAAACAACTCGTTGGCCTGACTGTAAGGCATTTTTGGCGAGAAAAACAGCCTGTTGGGCACCTTTAGTGGAAAAAATAGCCCATTGGGCACTTTCGATGGGTGCAACAACCTGTTCGCACACCTTCGGGGGGAGAAGTAGCCCGCTGGGACAACCGCAAGGCACTTTCGGTGGGAAAACTTGCCGTTGGGCACCTTCGGTGGGAGAAACGACTCGTTGGAAACCTTCGGTGTTCAAAACAGCCCGTTGGCACGCCCGCAAGGCATTTTTGATGGGGAAAACAGCCCATTGGGCAACTTCGGTGGGAAAAATAGCAGGTTAGCAGGGCCTCAAGGCACTTTTGGTGGGAAAACAGCCTGTTGGGTAACTTCGGTGGGAAAAATAGCCCGTTGTCACACCTTCGGTGGGCAAAACAGTCCAGTTGCACTGCCGCAAGGAACTTTTGGTAGGAAAAACAGCCCGTTGGGTAATTTTGGTGGGAAAAAAAGCCCGTTGGCACTCCTTAGGTGGGAAAAACAGCGTGTTGGCGCATGTTCGGTGGGCAAAATAGCCCATCGGCTCGACTTTAAGGCAATTTCGATCGGAAAAAAAGCCTGTTGAGTACTTTCGGTGGGAAAAACATCCCGTTTGGCACCTTTGATGGGAAAAACAGCCCGTTGGATCGTCTTTGGTGGAGAAAACAGTCCGTTGGCAAGGCCGCAAGGAACTTTTGGTGGGAAAAACATCCCGTTTGGCACCTTTGGTGGAAAAAACTACCCATTGGCACACCTTCAGTGGGCAAAACAGCCTGTTGGCACGACAGCGAGGCACTTTTGGTGGAAAAAATAGCCCGTTGGGCACCTTTGACGAGGAAAACAACCCATTGGCACGATCGCAAGTCACTTTTAGTGAGAAAAACAACCTATTGGCATTACTTCGTTGGGGCAAAACAGCCCGTTGGCATGACCGCATGGCACTTTCTATAGGCAAAATAGCCCGTTGGGTACTTTAGGTGGGAAACACAGCCCGTTGGGTAGCTTCAGTGGGAAAACCACCCGTTGGGTACTTTCGGTGGGAAAAACAGCCCGTTGGCAAACCTTCGGTTGGCACGCCCGCAAGGCACTTTTGGCAAGAAAAATAGCCCGTTTGGGGACTTCGATAGGAAAAACTGTCCGTTGCGTAATTTCGGTGGGAAAAACAACCAGTTGGCACACCTTTGGTGGGCAAAATAGCCCGTTGGCACGGCCACAAGGCACTTGCCTTGAGAAAAACAGACCGTTTGGCACCTTCGGTAGCAAAATAGCTTGTTGGGCACATTTGTTGGAAAAAACAGCCCGTTGGCACACCTTCGGTGGACAAAACAGCCCGTTGAAGTGGTTGCAAGGCACTTGGGTTGGGAAAAACTGCCCGTTGGCTAACTTCGGTGGGAAAAACAGCCCGTTGGCACGGCCGCAAGGCACTTTCGGTGGGCAAAATAGCCCGTTGGGCACCTTCAGTGGGCAAAATAGCCCGTTGGCACAACTTCAGTGGGCAAAATAGCCCATTGACACGGCCGCAAGGCACTTTCGAAGGGAAAAACAGCCCATTGGGCACTTTCGATGGAAAAACAGCCCGTTGGCAAACCTTCGGTGGGTAAAACAACCCGCTGGCAAGCCCTCAAGGCACTTTCGGTGGGAAAAACAACCCATTGGGTAGCTTTGACGGGAAAAACAGCCCGTTGGGCACTTTCCGAGAGAAAGCAGCTCGTTCGCAAACCTTTGGTGGGCAAAGCACCCCGTTGGCAAGGCCCCAAGGGACTTTCAGTCTACAAAACAGCACGATGGCATGGCCGCAAGGCACTTTCAGTGGTAAAACAACCCGCTGTGTAACTTCGATGGGAAAAACAGCCCGCTGGCACACCTTCAGTGGATAAAACAGCCCGTTGGCACAGCCGCAAGGCACTTTCGGTGGGAAAAATAGCCCGTTGGGCACCTTCGGTGGGCAAAATAGCCCGTTGGCACAACCCCGTTGGCACAGCCGTAAAGCACTTTTGGTGGGAAAAACAACCCGTTGGGCAACTTTGGTGGGAAAAAGAACCTGTTGGCACGCCTTTGGTGGGCAAAACATCTCGATGGCATGCCTACAAGGCACTTTTGGTGGGAAAAACAACCCTTTGGGCACCTTCGATGGGAAAAACAACCCGTTAGGCACTTTCGGTGGGAAAAACAGCTCGTTGGCACACCTTTGGTGGCAGAAACAGCCCATTGGCATGGCCGCAAGGTAGTTTCAATGGGAAAAACAGCCGTTAAGCACCTTCGATGGGAAAAAAGCCCGTTGGGAACCTTCAGTAGAAAAAACAGCCAGTTGGGATGCCTTCGGTGGGCAAAATAGCCCGTTGGGACACCTTCGGTGGGCAAAAAAGTCCGTTGGGCATCTTCGATGTGATAAACAGCCCGTTGGCACACCTTTTATCGGAAAAATAGCCCGTTCGCACGGCCACAAGGCACTTTTGCTGGAAAACAACCCGTTGGGTGCCTTCGGTGGGAAAAACAACCCGTTGGGCACTTTTGTCGAGAAAAATAGGTCGTTGTTACACTTTTTTGTGGGCAAAATAGCCTCTTGGCACCACCACAAGGCATCTTGGGTGGGAAAAACAACCCGTTGGGCACTTTCAGTGGGAAAAGCAACCTGTTGGGCACTTTCGATGGGAGAAACTGCGCATTGGCACACCTTCAGGGGAAAAACAGTCCGTTGGCACAGCCGCAAGGCACTTTCGGTGGGAAAAATAGCCCGTTGGGCACCTTCGATGGGAAAAACAGCTCGTTGCAAACCTTTGGTGTTCAAAACAGCCCATTGGCACGCCTGCAAGGCATTTTCGGTAGGAAAAACAGCCCGTTGGGCAACTTCGGTGGCAAAAATAGCCCGTTGTCACACCTTCAGTGGGCAAAATAGCCGGTTAGCAGGGCTACAAGGGACTTTTGGTAGGAAAATAGCCTGTTTTGCACCTTCGGTCAGAAAAACAGACCGTTGACACTCCTTTTATAGGCAAAACAGCTCGTTGGCATGGCCACAAGGCACTTTCGGTGGGAAAAACAGCCCATTGGGCACCTTCAGTGGGAAAAATAGCCCGTTGGGCACCTTCGACGGGAAAAACATCCCATTGGGACACCTTTAGTGGGCAAAAGAGCCCATTGGGCAACTTCGGTGGGAAAAACAGCCAGTTGGCACACCTTTGGGAGGCAAAATAGCCCGTTGGCATGGCTGGAAGGCCCTTACGGTGGGAAAAATAGCCCGTTGGGCACCTTTGGTAGGAAAAGCAACCCGTTGGGCACCTTCGGTGGGAAAAATAGCCCGTTGGCATGCCTTTGGTGGGATAAACAGTCCGTTGGCACAGCCACAAGGCACCTTCGTTGGGAAAAATAGCCCGCTGGCATGCCTTCGTTGGGAAAAACAACCCGTTAGGTTAGTCGCAAGGCACTTTTGTTGGGACAAACTACCCGTTGGGCACCTTCGGTGGGAAAAACAGGCCATTTGGCACTTGCGGTGGGAAAAAGAGCCCGGTGGCAAACCTTCGGTGGGCAAAACAGCCCGTTAGCATAGCCACAAGGTGCTTTCGGTGGGAAAAACAGCCCGTTAGCCCCTTTCAATGTGAAAAATAGCCTGTTTGCACGGCCACAAGGCACTTCCGGTGGGAAAAACAACCCTTTGGGCAACTTCGGTAGGAAAACAGCCCTTTGGCACTCCTTCGGTGGGCAAAACAACCCGTTGGCACTGTAGAAAGGCACTTTCAGTGGAAAAAATAGCCCATTGGCACACGTTCAGTGGGCAAAACAGCCTGTTGGCACTGCCAAGGCATTTTCGGGGGAAAAACAGCCCATTGGGCACCTTCAGTGGGACAAAAAAGCTCGTTGGCATGATCGCAAGGCACTTCCGGTGGGAATAACAGCCCGTTTGTCAACTTCGATGGAAAAAATAGCCTGTTGGCACACCTTTGGTGGGCAAAACAGCCCGTTGGCATGGCCCTAAGGCACTTATGGTGCAAAAAATAGCCCATTGGAGCACCTTCGGTGGGCAAAACAGCTCGTAGGCACAACCGCAAGGCACTTTTGTTTGGGAAAACAGCCTGTTGAGCATCTTCGGTGGGAAAAATAGCCCGTTGGCACTGCTGCAAGGCCCTTTCGAAGGGGAAAACAGCCTGTTGGGAACCTTTGGTTGGAAAAACAGCCGGGTGGCTCAGCCATAAGGCACTTTCGATGGGAAAAACAGCCCGTTGGGCACCTTCGATGGGAAAAATAGCCCGTCAGGCACTTTCGGTGGAAAAAACATCTCGTTGGCCCACCTTCAGTGGGAAAGACAGCCTGTTGGCACCGTCAGAAGGCCCTTTCGGTGTGAAAAATAGCTCGCTGGGCATTTTCGGTGCGAAAAACACCCCGTTGGGCACCTTCGGTGGGAAAACAGCCCGTTGCCACACCTTTGGTGGGAAAATAGCCCGTTGGCACGACCATAAGGCACTTTTAATGGGAAAAACAACCCATGGAGCACCTTCGGTTGGAAAAACAGTCCGTTGGCATGGTCGTATGGCACTTTTGGTGAGAAAAGCAGCCCGTTGGTCACCTTCGGTGGGAAAAACAGCCTACTCGCACTGTATTGAGGCACTTTTGGTGGGAAAACAGCCTGTTGGACACTTTTGGTGGGAAAAACAGCCCGTTGGCACATCTTTGGTGGGAAAAACAACCTGATGGCAAGGCTGCAAGACACTTTCAGTGGTAAAACAGCCCGTTGGGTATGTTCAGCAAGAAAAACATCCTGCAAGGCACTTTTGGTGAGAAAAACAACCTGTTTGCCACCTTAGGTGCAGAAAAACTCCATTCGCATACCTTCGGTGAGCAAAACAACCCGTTGGAACGACCGCGAGGCACTTTTGAAGGGAAAAAAGCCCATTGGGCACCTTCGGTGGGAAAAACAACCCGTTGGAACACCTTTGGTGGGAAAACAGCCCGTTGTCATGGTTGCAAGGCACTTTTGGTGAGAAAATAGCCCATTGGCACACGTTCGATGAGTAAAACAGTGCGTTGGTACAACCGTAAGGCACTGTCGGTGGAAAAAGACAACCCGTTGGCCACCTTTCGTGGGAAAAACAACCCGTTGGCACACCTTCGGTGGGAAAAAAAGCCTGTTGGGCACTTTCGATGAGAAAAATTGCCTGTTTGGTACTTTCGGTGGGAAAAACAGCCCGTTAAAAAACCTTCGGTTGGCAAAACAACCAGTTGGCACAGCCTAAAGGCACTTTCTGTGGGAAAAATAGCCCGTTAACAAACCTTCGGTTTGTACAAAAGCCAGTTGGCACTGCCTGAAGGCACTTTCTGTGGGAAAAATAGCTCGTTAGGCAACTTCGGTGGGAAAACAACCCATTGGCATACTTTTTGTGGGCAAAACAACCTGTTGGCACGACCGCAAGGCACTTTCGATGGGAAAAACAGCCTGTTCGGCACCTTTAATAGGGAAAACAACTAGTTGGCATGGCCACAAGGCGCTTTTGATGGTAAAAACAACCCGTTGGCACACCATTGGTGTGCAAAATAGCCCGTTGGCACAGCCGTAAGGCACTTTCAGCGGGAAAAATAGCCCGTTGGCACACCTTTGGTGGGTAAAACAGCTCGTAGGCATGGCCGCAAGGCACTTTTGTTTGGAAAAAAAACCTGTTGGGCACCTTCGGTGGGAAAAACAGCCTGTTGGCACTGCAGCAAGGCCCTTTTGATGGGAAAAACAGTCCGTTGGGTACCTTTCGTTGGAAAAACAGCCCGTTGGCTCAGCCGTAAGGCATTTTTGTTGGGAAAAATAGCCCGATTGGCAACTTCAATGGGAAAAACAGCCCGTCAGGCACTTTTAGTGGGAAAAACATCGCGTTGGCACACCTTCGGTGGGAAGACATCCCGTTGGGAGCCTTAAGTAGAAAAAACAGCAAGTTGGGATGCCTTGGATGGGCAAAATAGCCTGTTGGGACACCTTCGGTCGGCAAAACAGCCCATTGGGCAACTTTGGTGGGATAAACAGCCCGTTGGCACACCTTTAGTGGACAAAACAACCTGTTCGCACGGACGCAAGGCACTTTCGGTGGAAAAATAACCCATTGGATGCCTACGGTGGGAAAAATAGCCCGTTGGGAACTTTCGACGGGAAAAACAGCCTGTTGGCACACCTTTGGTAGGCAAAATAGCATGTTGGTACCCCCACAAGGCATCTTGGGTGCAAAAAACAACCCGTTGGGCGCTTTCGGTGGGAGAAACAGCATGTTGGCACACCTTCGGGGGAAAAACAACTCGTTGGCATAGCTGTAAGGCACTTTCGGGGGGAAAAAATAGCTCGTTTAGTACCTTCGGTGGGAAAAACAGCTCGTTGGAAACCTTCGGTGTTCAAAACAGCCCGTTGGCATGCCCATAAGGCATTTTCGGTGGGAAAAACAGCCCATTGGGCAACTTCAGTGGCAAAAATAGCCCGTTGGCACACCGTCAGTGGGCAAAATAGCTGGTTATCAGGGCTGCAAGGGACTTTCGGTGGGAAAATACCTGTTTTGTACCTTCGGTCAGCAAACAGCCCATTGGCACTTCTTTTGTGGGCAAAACAGCCCATTGGCATGGACGTAAGGCACTTTCGGTGGGAAAAACAGCCCACTGGCTACCTTCAGTGGGAAAAATAGCCCGTTGGGCAGTTTCGGTAGGAAAACAGTCAGTTGGGACACCTTTAGTGGGCAAAACAGCCCGTTGGGCAACTTCGGTGGGAAAAACAGCCAGTTGGCAAACCTTTGGGAGGCAAAACAACCCATTGGCATGGCGGCAAGGCCCTTATGGTGGGAAAAACAGCCCGTTGGGCACCTTTGGTGGGAAAAACAACCCGTTGGGCACCTTCGGTGGGAAAAACAACTCGTTGGCACACCTTTGATGGGATAAACAGCCCGTTGGCACGGTCGTAAGGCACTTTCAGTGGGAAAAAACAGCCCGTTGGGCACCTTTGGTGGGCAAAATAGCCCATTGACAAGGCCGCAAGGCACCTTCGTTGAGAAAAACAGCCTGTTAGGTCAGCCGCAAGGCACTTTCATTGGGAAAAATTGCCCGTTGGGCAACTTCAGTGGGAAAAACAGGCCATTTGGCACTTTCCGTGGGAAAAAAAGCCCGGTGGCAAACCTTCGGTGGGCAAAACAGCCCGATGGCACTGCCACAAGGTGCTTTTGGCGGGAAAAATAGCCCGTTGGGCCCTTTCAATGTGAAAAATAGCCCGTTTTAACAGCTGCAAGGCACTTCCGGTGGGAAAAATAGCCCTTTGGGCAACTTCAGTGGGGAAAACAGCCCTTTGGCACTCCTTTGGTTGGCAAAACAACCCGTTGGCACGATAGAAAGGCACTTTTGGTGGGAAAAATAGCCCATTGGCACACGTTCGGTAGGCAAAATAGCCCGTTGTGAGGGAAAAACAGCCCGTTGGGCAGCTTCATTGGGAAAAACAGCTCGTTGGCACGACTGCAAGGCACTTTTGGTGGGAAAAACAGCCCATTGGCATGGCCGTAAGGCAACTACGGTGCAAAAAATAGCCCGTTGGCACACCTTTGGTGGGCAAAACAGCTCGTTAGCACCATCGCAAGGCACTTTTGGCAAGAAAAATAGCCCATTGACACATGTTTGATGAGCAAACTAGCCCGTTGGCACCGTCGCAAGGCCCTTTCGGTGGAAAAAAGCCCGTTGGGCACATTCAGTGGGAAAAACAGCTCGTTGGCACACCTTCGGTGGGAAAAATGGCCCGTTGTGTACCTTTTGTGGGAAAAATTACCTGTTGGGTACTTTCGGTGGGAAAAACAACCCGTTGATGAACCTTCGGTTGGTAAAACAGCCAGTTGGCACTGCCTGAAGGCACTTTCTATGGGAAAAACAACTCGATGCGTAACTTCGGTGGGAAAAATAACCCATTGGCACACCTTTGGTGGGTAAAACAACCCGTTGGCACAGCTGCAAGGCACTTTCGAATGGTAAAGCAACCTGTTGGGCACCTTCGATGGGGAAAACAACCGGTTGGCATGGCCACAAGGCACTTTCGATGGGAAAAATAGCCTGTTGGCACACCATTGGTGGGCAAAGCAGCCCGTTGGCACAGCCGTAAGGCAGTTTCAGCAGGAAAAACAGTCCATTGGCGTACCTTTGTTGGGCAAAACAGCTCGTAGGCATGGCCGCAAGGCACTTTTGTTTGGAAAAACAACCTGTTAGGCACCTTCGGTGGGAAAAACAGCCTGTTGGCACTGCCGCAAGGCCCTTTTGGTGGGAAAAACAGCCCAATGGGCACCTTTTGTTGGAAAAACAGCCCGTTGGCTCAGCCGTAAGGCACTTTCGATGGGAAAAACAGCCCGTCAGGCACGTTCGATGGGAAAAACATCTCGCTGGCACACTTCAGTGGGAAAGACATCCTGTTGGGAACCTTAAGCAAAAAAAACAGCCGGTTGGAACGCCTTCGGTGGGCAAAACAGCCCGTTAGAACACCTTCGGTGGGCAAAACAGCCCATTGGGCAACTTCAGTGGGATAAACAGCCCATTGACACACCTTTGGTGGGCAAAACAGCCCGTTCCCATAGCCATAAGGCACTTGGGGTTGAAAAATAGCCCGTTGGGTGCCTTCGGTGTGAAAAACAGCCCTTTGGGCACTTTCGGCGGGAAAAACAACCCTTTGGCACACCTTTGGTGGGAAAAATAGCTAGTTGGCACTGCCACAAGGCATCTTGGGTGGGAAAAACAACCCGTTGGGCACTTTTAGTGGGAAAAGCAGCCCGTTGGGCACTTTCGATGGGAGAAACAGCATGTTGGGACAACCACAAGGCACTTTCGGTGGGAAAAACAGCCTATTGGGTACATTCGGTGGGAAAAACAGTAGTTGGAAACCTTCGGTGTTCAAAACAGCCCATTGGCACGCCCATAAGGCATTTTCGGTGAGAAAAACAGCCTGTTGAGCAACTTCAGTGGCAAAAATAGCTCGTTGGCACACCTTCAGTGGGCAAAATAGCGTTTAGCAGGGCTGCAAGGGACTTTCGATGGGAAAATAGTCTGTTTTACACCTTCGGTCAGAAAAACAACCCGTTGGCACTCCTTTTGTGGGCAAAACAGCCCGTTGGCATGGCTACAAGGCACTTTCGGTGGGAAAAACAGCCAGTTGGGACACCTTTAGTGGGTAAAAGAGCCCGTTGGGCAACTTCGATGGGAAAAACAGCCAGTTGGCACACCTTTGGGAGGAAAACAGCTCGTTGGCATGGCCGCAAGGCCCTTACGGTGGGAAAAACAGCCCGTTGGGCACCTTCGGTTGGAAAATCAACCCGTTGGGCACCTTCGGTAGGAAAAACAACCCGTTGGCACACCTTTGGTGGGAAAAACAGCCCGTTGGCACGGCTGTAAGGCACTTTCGGTGGGAAAAAACAGCCTGTTGGGCACCTTTGGTGGGTAAAACAGGCCATTGACACGGCCGCAAGGCACCTTTATTGGGAAAATAGCCCATTGGCATGCCTTCGTTGGGGAAAACAACCCGTTAGGTCAGCCGCAAGGCAGTTTCCTTGGGAAAAACTACCCGTTGGGCACCTTCGGTGGGACAAAAGGCTATTTGGCACTTTCGGTGGGAAAAAGAGCCCGGTGGCAAACCTTTGGTGGGCAAAACAGCCTGTTGGCACTGCCACAAGGTGCTTTTGGTGGGAAAAACAGCCTGTTGGGCACCTTCGGTGGGAAAAATAGCCTTTTGGGACCTTTCAATGCGAAAAACAACCAGTTTGCACGACCGCAAGGCACTTTCGGTGGCAAAAACAGCCCTTTGGGCAACTTCGGTGGAGAAAAGAGCCCCTAAGCACTCCTTCGGTGGGCAAAACAGCCCGATGGCAAGGTAGAAAGGCACTTTTGATGGGAAAAACAGCCCATTGGCACACTCGGTGGGAAAAACAACCCGTTGGGCACCTTCAGTGGGAAAAACAGCTCGTTGGCATGATCGTAAGGCACTTTCGGTGGGATCAACAGCCCGTTTGTCAACTTCGGTGGGAAAAACAGCTCGTTGGCACATCTTTGGTGGATAAAACAGCCCGTTGGCATGGCCGCAAGGCACTTACGGTGCGAAAAATAGCCCGTTGGTGCACCTTCGGTGGGCAAAACAGCTCGTAGGAAGGGCTGCAAGGGACTTTTGTTTGGAAAAACAGCCTGTTGGGCACCTTTGGTGGGAAAACAGCCCGTTGGCACTGCTGCTAGGCTCTTTCGGACGGAAAAACAACCCATTGGGAACCTTTGGTTGGAAAAACAGCCCGTTGGCTCAGCCACAAGGCACTTTCAATGAGAAAAACAGCCCATTGGGCACCTTCGATGGGAAAACAGCCCGTCAGGCACTTTCGGTGGGAAAAAAAGCCCTTTGACACCATCAGAAGGCCCTTTCGGTGTGGAAAACAGCTCGTTGGGCACCTTCGGTGGGAAAAACACCCCGTCGAGCACCTTCGGTGGGAAAAATAGCCTGTTACCACACCTTTGGTGGGAAAAATAGCCTGTTGACACGACCGTAAGGCACTTTCAGCAAGAAAAACAACCCATGGAGCACCTTCGGTTGGAAAAACAGCCCGTTGGCATAGTCGTATGGCACTTTTGGTGAGAAAAACAGCCCGTTGGGTACCTTTGGTGGGAAAAAACAGCCTGCTCGCACCACCGTGAGGCACTTTCGGTGGGAAAATAGCCTGTTGGGCACTTTCAATGGGAAAACAGCCTGTTGGCACACCTTCTGGGGGGAAAATAGCCTGTTGGCACACCTTCTGGGGGGAAAACAGCCTGTTGGCACACCTTCTGGGGGGAAAATAGCCTGTTGGGAAAGCCGCAAGGCACTTTCAGTGGGAAAAACAGCCTGTTGGGTACCTTCGGTGGGAAAAATAACTCGTTGGAAACCTTAGATGTTTAAAGCAGCCCGTTGGCACACCCGCAAGGCATTTTCAGTGGGAAAAACAACCCGTTGGGCAACTTCGGTGGGAAAAATAACCCGTTCGCACAACTTCGGTAGGCAAAACAGCCCATTGGCACGGCCGCTAGGCACTTTTGGTGAGAAAAACAGTCCGTTGGGCACCTTCAATGGAAAAAGCATCCCTTTGCGCACTTTCGGTAGGAAAAACAGCTCGTTGGCAAACCTTCGGTGGGCAAAACGGCCCATTGGCACACCTTCGGTGGAAAAAACAGCCTGTTGGCACGGCCGTAAGTCACTTTCGATGAGAAAAGCAGCCCGTTGGGCACCTTCAGTATGAAAAACAGCCCTTTGGGCACCTTTGGTGGGAAAAATAGCCCGTTGGTGCACCTTCGGTGGACAAAATTGTCCATTGACATGGCCGCAAGGCACTTTAATTGGAAAAAACAGCCCATTAGGCACCTTTCGTGGGAAAAAAGCCCATTGACGCAATAGAAAGGCATTTTTGATGGGAAAAATAGCCCGTTGGGCACCTTCTGGGGGAAAAATAGCCCGTTGGCGCACCTTCGGTCGGAAAAGCAACCCGTTGGCACAGTCGCAAGGCATTTTCGATGGGAAAAACAGCCCGTTGGGCACCTTCGATGGGAAAAACAGCCCGTTGGCAAGGCCACAAGGCACTTTCGGTGGGAAAAACAGACAGTTGGCAAACCTTTGGTGGGCAAAACAACATTTTGGGACCACCGCAAGGCACTTTTGGTGGGAAAAATAGCCTATTGGGCAACTTTGGTGGGAAAAACAGCCCGTTGGAACACCTTCGGTGCAAAAAACTACCCATTGGAACAGCCGCAAGGCGCTTTCAATGGGAAAAACAGCCCTTTGGGCACCTTTGGTGGGAAAAACAGCCCGTTGGGAACCTTCGGTAAAATAGAAAGCCCATTGGGACACCTTCGGTGGGCAAAACAGCCAGTTGGGACACCTTCGGTGGTAAAAACATCCCGTTGGGCAAATTCAGTTGGATAAACAGCCCGTTGGCACACCTTTGGTGGGCAAAACAGCCTGTTCACACGGCCACAAGGAATCTTCAATGGGGAAAACAGCCTATTGGCACAACTTCGATGGGCAAAACAGCCTATTGGCACGGCCGCAAGGCACTTTTGGTGGGAAAAACAGTCCGTTGGTCACTTTCGATTGAAAAATAGCTCGTCGGCAAACCTTCGATGTGTAATACAACCCGTAGCTCCCCCGCAAGGCTCTTTCGGTGGGAAAAACAGCACGTTGGACAATTTTGATGGGAAAAACAGCGTGTTGGGCAGTTTCAGTGGGAAAAACAGCTTGTTGGCAAACCTTCGGTGGCAAAACAGCCCATTAGCTCATCCACAAGACACTTTCGGTGGGAAAAACAGCCCGTTGGGCACCTTAGGTAGGAAAAAAGCCCGTTGATGCGACGGAAAGGCATTTTCGATGGGAAAAATAGCCAGTTCGGCACCTTTTGGGGGAAAAATAGCCCATTGGCGAACCTTCGGTCGGAAAAACAACCTGTTGGCACAATGGCAAGGCATTTTCGGTGGGAAAAACAGCCCGTTGGGCACCTTCAGTGGGAAAAACATCCCGTTGGCAAGGCCACAAGGCACTTTTGGTGGGAAAAACAGACCATTGGCAAATCTTCGATCAGAAAAACAGCTTATTGGGCAACTTTGGTGGGAAAAACAGCCCGTTGGAACACATTCGGTGGGAAAAACCGCCCATTGGGCACCTTTGGTGGGAAAAATAGCCCATTGGGCACCTTTGGTGGGAAAAATAGCGCGTTGGGAACCTTCGATAGAACAAAACAGCCCATTGGGACACCTTCAGTGGGCAAAATAGCCCTTTGGGATACCTTCGTTGGTAAAAACATCCCGTTGGGCAACTTCAGTGGGATAAACAGCTCGTTGGCACACCTTTGGTGGGCAAAACAGCCCGTTCGCACGACCGCAAGGCACTTTCAGTGGGAAAAACAGCCCGTTGGGCATCTTCAGTAGGGAAAATAGCCTGTTGGCACAACTTTG